>JANHZT010003478.1:108995-134239 GCA_032468215.1 Stegonotus admiraltiensis | reverse complement strand
CCGAGCATCGAGGAGAGGCTCCTCCACTTCGCTCTCCCCGCTGGACACAGCCTCTGGGGGTTCTAAAGGCTCAGGCATCGCCTCCTCTCTGGCCTCCTCTCTGTCTGAAACGATCGTCGGCTGCACAAGTTGCAGGGGTGACCCCACATCAAGATCCTCGACCTCAGGATCTGCTACGAGCTGCGCAGGCGGTGGGCGGGCCACAACAATTTGCTTCCTTGCAGCAAACAGCCTGATCAGTTTCAGTACAGCCTGATTTAGCACGAGTAGCTGATAGGCGGTTGGTTCGGCCTCCCGGAATACTGCCGATCAGCTGTTCCAGGCTGTGGGGATCGCTGCTGCCCACCGCCGCTACCTATTTTTGGCTTCCACGTACCCCATTTTTGGACTGTTCCAGGGGATAGCAGCGGCAATCTTTTTGTATGAAAGACGGTTACTTTATGTTTTATTTACACTTGCTAAAAAAATTGCCAACTATAAAATTTTCAAGTTATGTTTATGTACTATGACCTTGTTATTTTAGGTGATTATACATAACAAGATAGCCTTTAATATATGATTTGACAGAGAGACAACTCAACTTCAATCTTTTTAAAAATGCTTTTATCAATTGCAGAGGAAACCTAGACCAGTTGGCATTGCGGTGGGAATGGCTTTGCGGTGGGAATGGCATTGCGGTGGGAATGGCCTACAGGGTCAAAGCCACCCTGGAGGGGTGGTGAATTTAGGACAGGTGCTTCGTCAATCACAAGAAAACTGCTATTTCCTCGTTGATCCAAAGAAAGCTCTCCCAAACAGCAGCAGGGACAACAACCATTTTGGCAAATCACAACCTGTGACAACTGGAACAATAAGATTTGTGCAGGAGTGGTTTATGGACAGAGCATTGTCCAGAAAGCGGCGACTGGATCAGTGGTGAAATCTGAACCGGCTTGCTACTGGTTCACTGGCCGCGCATGCGCACCAAACGTTTGCTGCACATGCATAGTACGCACCAAAATAAGGCTTGGGAAGGTAAGTAGAACAGCGAGGGGGTATCAGCTGTGTCACGTGATTTAGCTTCGCTAGAAAGCAGGATTTCCTGCTTTCTGGCAAAGCTAAACCGCACGGTACAGCTGATCGTCAGAATGAACGTTGGACTTACCTTGAATGTTCCTTCTATGTGCGCTGCAGGAGAGTCCAAGCATGGGTTCATTTAGTCAGATATGTTAATTACTGAGTTGGAATTTCTTTGGCCACATCTTCCTCCTCTGGCCGAGCCTCAGTTTTTTCAACGAAACCGGAACCAGAAAAGACACAGTCCATCCGAAGAATCAACCACTCCTGGACCCTGGACCAGTACAAGCCAGGGTGGGATTGGACTCTCCTGCAGCGCACATAGAAGGAACACTCAAGGTAAGTCCAACGTTCATTCTCCTGTGCACTGCTTGGAGAGTCCAAGCATGGGACATACCCAAGCTAAATTGTTGTAGGGTGGGAAACAGATTGGTCCAGGGTCCCCTCGGCCGGTAGGACTCTTTGCAATACTAGTCTCCCGAATGCTGCCTCTGTCAAAGCATACTGGTCCAACTTGTAATGTCTCACAAAAGGAGAAGGAGAAGCCCAAGTGGCTGCCCTGCAGATTTCCAAAATCGATGCCTGTGTTGCCCAGGCTGCTGTTGTTGCCACACTTCGTGTAGAGTGTGCCATAATGCGACGTGGCACAGGGCAGACCTGTTGCTCATAAGCTAAGGTAATACAAGCCTTGAGCCAACATTCAATGGTAGATGGTGACATTTTCTTCCCCATAGACGTGTTGGCTGGAATGACACGATTAAGGATTCTGTGCGACGGAAGAAAGCTGTACGTTTGATGTATCTCTTAAGAGCCTTGCTCACGTCCAAAGTACGCCAGCGTTTTTCACGTGGATGCCTCGGATTCAGACAGAAGTCTGGCAGAATAACCTCCAGTGCCCTATGGAACCAGGTATTTACTTTTGGCACAAATGTCGAGTCCAAGTGAAGAATGACCCTGTCCAGGTGAAAAATGCACAAATCCTGGCGCACTGAAAGAGCCACTAGTTCAGATATTCAGTGTGCAGATATAATTGCTACCAGGAAGGCCACCTTGAACGTGAACAGTCTAAGGGTGGCAGACTTCAAGGGCTCAAACGGCGGTAAGGTGAGAGCCTGCAATACCACAGGGACAAGTCCCAGGTCGGATATCTATGAACTGTAGGAGGTAACAGATTGGCAGCCCCCTTCAAATAGCTGCACACCTTAGGATGTTGCGAGAGTGAAAGAGGCCCCTCACCTGGTAAGATGGTTGCCAGGGCGGCAACTTGATGTTGGAGTGTATTGGCATTCAAGCCTTTCTTCAGACCCTGTTGCAGAAAGGCCAGAACCTGTGGAACTGTCACGCAAGTCAGAACCAAATTCTCCCTGGAGCACCAATGACAGAACGATGCCCAGGTGGCATTATAAATTCTAATCGTCAACGCCTTCCTGGAAGCCAGAATGGTGGAAATCACCTCAGGTGAAAAGTGACCTTTCCTGAGGGCATCCCATTCAAGTGCCAAACAGCCAACCTAAACCACTGAGGATCTGGATGTTGAAGGGCCCCTTGGCTGAGGGATATCTTGTGCGGTGGTATTATCCATGGACGGGAGATGGAAAGTGACATCAGATCTGCAAACCATGGACAATGCAGTGCCACCAAGAGCATCTCCACTTCCTCCACCAAGATCTTCCTGATTACTTTCTGGAGCAGAGGAATGGGAGGGAAGGCATACAGTAGATCTGCAGGCCACGGACAACAAAGGGCATTGGTTTCCTCGGCTGCCGGAGTCCAGTACCTGGAGAAAAACTGAGGTAGTTGATTGTTTTGTGGATTGGCAAATAAGTCCAGTACCAGAGTCCCAAAGCGGTCTGTTATGAGGTGGAAAAGATCTGGGTGGAGCCTCCATTTGGACTGGTTGATTGTTGTTCTGCTCAACCAGTCCGCCTTGGAGTTGGAAGTCCCGGCAATGCGGGGACTTTCCGCCCAAAGCAGATGACATTCCTCCCAAAGGCCTAGCATCCATGCTTCACGCATGAGACATTTGGATCAAGTGCTTCCCTGTCGACATGCGCCTTGGCAGTGACATTGTCTGTCAACAGAAGGACGTGTTGATTGGACAACTCGGCCCAAAAGTGGTGCAGCGCCAGATGGGCTGTTCGTAGCTCCAGCCAATTGATGTCATTGATCAGATCCTGCTGAGACCACCGACCTTATGTTGGAATTCAGGTGAGCCCCCCAACTGAAGAGGCTGGCATCTGACACCAGCACCAGTCTGGGAGGATCTCGAATCAGGCATTCTTTCTCCATGGCCTCCGACTTCCACCAATTCAGGGAATGAAGCACCTGTTGAGGAACCCTGATCTTGCACAATGAGTTGCTGCGCCCTAACCTCTGACTGGACAGAAGCAGCCACTGCAAGGCCCTGGTATGCAGACGAGCCCATGGAACTATAGCTAGACAAGAAATCATTTTCCCTAATAGCTGGGAAAGAAGCAATGGGGCACTAACTCCAAGCCCTGAACCTGTACCACCATCTACCTTATGCTGTCCCGTCGCTCCTGAGATAGGAACACCTGTGATAACTGGGTGTCAATCACCGCCCCCAAATGAGTAAGCCTGATGCACGGGGTCAGATGGCTTTTCTCCCAGTTCACGGAAAACCCATGATCCTGGAGCGTCTGGATTGTACTTGCAGATCCAGTTCCTCCTGCCTGAGAGATGATGACTGAATTACAACATTGTCTAGAAAACACTGTAGGCAGATGGGACACGCCCGCAGATGTGCTGCCACTACGTCCAGCAACTTGGTGAAAGTTCGTAGGGCTGAGGAGAGACCAAAGGGAAGTGCTCAATACTGCCAGTATGACAGTATGGACAGTATGACAGTATGGACTCATGGGGATATGAGTCCAGGAGTCATTTGGAATGGCGGTAGGGGCGTCCCCCTGATCCCCTGTAAGGCCACCTGGACTGTGACTGTTGAGACCTGTCTCGAAACCCTGATCTGTTCTGTGACCTGTCCAAACCCTGGGAATACTGCCTTGTGAGGCGGAGAACCCCGCCTCAGTATTCCAAAAGGACTGCCTACAGTAATAAGGGGTAGACTTTCTGTCTGATCTCCTAGACAACTAAGGTAGGACTTTCCTTTTATCCTTCCCCTCTACCAGGATGGGATCTAGCACTTCTCCACACAGCTGACCTCCTTTAAAGGGAGCTGCTGCCAGATGCTACTTAGACCTCATGTCAGCTTGCCACTGACGTAACCATAACAACGTCTGGAAGCGACATGAACATTGCCAGAACCTAGAGGCAAATTTTGCCGCATTAAGAGCCACATCCACTGTATACTCTGTTGCAACAATCAGTTTACTGATGTCTTGTTGAAGACGAACATCCTCTGGAGAGGCCCTGGCCTGCATCTGTTTCAGCCATAAGAGATGATGTTCTGGGAAGGAAGCTGCTGTAGCAGACCTAATTGCCTAGGCCGCTGCCTGGTGAGTTTTGTGAGCAGCTAAATCTGTCTTCCTGTCCTCCATTTTCAACCCTTCTGCGTTATCTGAAGGGAGAATGGCTGTAGAGGCCAAATTAGCTAAGGGGGAATCTACTGTACGAATCTGCAGGAGCTCCTCCAGTTCCTTCTCCACAGTGTACATCTTTTTGTCCATGCCACTAGGTGCTGGAACTGAAGTAGGATGTTCCCATTGCCTTTGGATCACATCCACAAAACATTTGGGGAAGGAATAACCTTCTGAGTTGTAACCTGCTCTGTAAAAAGACTGGCACAAAGATCCTGAGAGTCCTTAGGGTCTGCTGTAGATCTATCCATTTGCCCCATATTAGCAGTCATCTTAGCGTTAAGTAATAAGGTTTTGAAAAGATGAGGACAGAATAAACCTGTATAAGTGGGTTTAATTTGGGCCATCCCTTCATCACCTGACATTTCAAAATCACCTAACTCTTCCTCTCCCTCCAGCGAGTCCTTGCTGTGAACTGATGGGGAAGCATGATGTGATTCTTCCCTATAATCTCTATGTCTATTTGAAGAATGATGCATAGGATCAGGCCTTGAAGGACCTGGATGCCCAGGGACCAGCAACCCTCTTTGTGCCAGCGCCTCATCAATGCCTTGAGTAATAGTTTGCACAATAGCATAATATAATTCTGAAGATAACCCGATTAGTTGCCTCCTGAAGGCAGAGCCCAGCTGCTGTTGGCATAAAGGTGGCAGATGGCGCTGAGCGCTGTTTGCCAGACCCTTGCAAGGGAGCCGGAGGAGGCTGAACAGGGGCCAGAACAAATCCTTCCTGAAAGGGGACAGCATGAAACCCCTGTGGTTCCTGAGGCACAGTGGGAGACCAGTTATGCTGATTTTCCTGCACATCCTGTGATTGCAAGGATGGGGTTAAAGTATCAGTAGGCCCACTCTGATCCCTAGAAACCTCTGGGGATTTAGGAGCCCCAGCTTGCTGTTGAACCTTTGCAAAATGCTACTCCAATGCTTTTTGCCTTCTCTGGGCATCCTTCTCAGCAGCTGCAGATGATGATTTAGAGTGTTTGGCTTGGGTGCTAGTAGAAGGCTTACTAGAATGCAATCTGGGCTTGTTAAGTACAGGGCACTCAGCCTGATGCTGACTGGGGAAGACCGTTCAGAATCACCAGTATTTGCCATAACTCTTAACAGAGTACAACTAGGAGTTACAGAAAAAAATAGTTGTGAACCAACTTTGCTAGAGAAGCCTAGCTAATTACCCACTGCGCAGTCCATATTGTAATCACGCCAAACCGGCAACACGGTTTGCATGCATATAACTATAAGCAGCAGCAGCACAATCAGGGTACCTCAGGTGCAAGAAAGGGCTTGACTGGCAACACGGTCACAAATGGCAAAGAAAACGCTTCAGAAACTGGCAACACGGTTTAGTCTTGTGTAAAAACAGCTCCTCATGATGACCAGGCCTTGCGGTGGTGCTCACTTGCTCCAATCTTCTTCCAGCTGTTTAAATTTGCAAGGTTTAGCTGCTTTTCGGCTGCAACAAAATGGCCGCCACCCACAACATGCCTTTCGATCAGTGCAGTTTTTCTCTGCTCCGCGGCTCCCAGGCAGCAAGAACAAGGAGAAACTGAAGCCTCGGTTCTCCCCAATGCCAACGATGACTGCCTGTGGCTTTACCACTATCTCTGCTGAGATCAGCTCCATGTGGTAATGGCCATCACCATAGCGATTGTATCGCTCCCAGCAGAGTTCTCAGCATTGACTCACTCTCTACGCTCTGCCCAGCCACTCCAAGCCAAATTCAAAAAGGCTCTCTTTATTTTTATATATTTTTTGGAAATAGCCAATTCTTTCCTAATTAAAGACAATGAATTTGAAGAGCCAACTCAAAACAAGTCTTTCTATCTGACTGAGTTGAAAAAACTCAGGAGAAGGCCAGAGGAGGAAGGTGTGGCCAAAGAAATTCCAACTCAGTAATTAACATATCTGACTAAATTAACCCATGCTTGGACTCTCCAAGCAGTGCACAGGAGAAATATTGGTTCGGAGGAACTGGTAGCTTTTTTTAACTACCGGTTCAACTGAATTTTTTTTTTACTACCAGTTCACCTGAATGATAATTGGGAAGGTTTAAACTGGAAAACTATAAAGACTGTAAATTATCAATTTATAGCTTTTAAGGACAATAAATTTAGGGGACTTGGAGGTATAATTCTGGGACTGATTAAATCTTATTAATAATTGGCTTCTTTGGAGTTTTTAGATATTGGGACACTGGAATCTCAGTCGTATATTGAGTTTTTTAATATATTAAACTATTACAAAATGACTCAACAGGAGACAATAAAAGTGTACGAAGAAATATTAGTGATGCTTAAAAGTATTTATGAAAATGTGACAAAGGAAATAATGGGATTGTTCATAAGGAAATAATGGGATTGTTCAAAAGGCGTGCTGGAGGAGACATAAAATTCCAAGAGAGAAATATAAAAGTTATTAAAAAGTCAATAAATGATGGAATCTTAAGAAGGCTAAGAGATGATAGATCAAGAAAAAATATCCTGCAATACCATGACTATTAAAAACTAATAAAGTAGAAATTGGGAAAATAGTATACATATTGACAAATAATAGAATTTATTATAACCATAACCATATTAAGGTTAGAAGGTGGAAGACTATGATTATGTATATTTAATTGTATTATTATTAACAGTGTGTAAAAATATATTGAAACTTATAGCTTTCAAGGAGTATAAATTAAGGGGACCTAGAGATATAATCCCAGGACTGATTAAATCTTATTAATAATTGGTTTTATTGGTGTTTCTAGAAAATTGAGATATTGGAATTATGGTGGGATATTGAGTAATTTTTAAAATATTAATGGTTCAGCAGGGGACAACAAATACATTGTATGAAGAAATTTTATTGATGTTAAAATGTGGGAAAGTGATAAAGAATCATAAGGAGAGAATGGTATTGTTTAAAGACAAAGATGTGAATGTAGAAGAACCCCAACAAATTGGGGGAGGGGGGGAAGATGACTACAAACTGGTAAAATAGTATTATACACACTGATATATAAAGGAATCTTATAATTACAATGTTAAGGTTAGAAGTTGGAAAACAAGAATTATGTATATTTAATTGTATTATTACTGTTAGCATTATATAAAAAGTATATTGACTGAGTCAATACACTGTCCACAAATATGCAAAGTTGTTAAAGGAAAATTACAAATTAAACATATATATGTATATATATAATTATAGAACAAACCTTTTGCTCTGCTTCCATCTTATCACATCTTTCTTTCTCATACACAAGTTCTTTTTCTAGTCTTTCAACTTGATCTCTGAGTTGCACAGTTTCTTTTTCAAGTGATGCAGTTACTTTGAGTAGTTCTTCTTTTTCTTTCAGAATTTTTTCGATTTTGAACTAAAAACAAAAAGTGTTTGCTTCAAAAATGTACAGATTTTGCAAATTAAGTCTACAAATTTTTTCCCCAGCCAACAGGTAAGGTGGACTAAAACAAGGAACTATTTCATAACCCATCATATTCAAAGCCACAGATGCTTATGAACTAAATTTTATAGTTGATAGCTGAACACTAGTATTTTATTTTTTAAAAGCCATGTAAAATGTAGTAAGGAGCAAAGTTGTTTCTGCAGATACAGATAGTACAATCCTGCATGACATCAATCGCTCACACATTTTGCTAGTTAATTTTGATTACATTTTTCACTGAAGATAGCCCAAATCTCATACAAATCATTCTGCTTGAAACCAGTTTGGGTTCAATTACATTTCACATAATTTTCTACTTTCTTAATATATCTGATCTGTGATACCAGTATAATATAGTAAACTATAGTCTAAAAATTGTTAATTCACACCTCAAGAAGTCCAGCTTTTGTAGTCACTACCAACATATCAGAATTTCCTTCATCTTCCATTGTTAACAATTCTTCAACTGGTGACGATGTTCGAAATTGGAAAGGGGTGCTCGCACCACGTATTTCTCCCTTATGTGTCACATAACAGAACTGGTAAAATTCTCCATCATCATTTGGGAGATAGTACCCTGATAAAAAGAATTGAAAGCACATACTTGTTCTTACCTAAATATAAAACCAATTTGGTCTAGTGGTTAAAGCACCAGATTAAAAAACTGGAATCTGTTGGAATTCTAGTTCTGCCTTAGTCAGGAAAGACAATTATGCTCTCTCAGCCTAACTCACCTCACAAGATTGTTGTGAGAAAAATAGCAGGAGGAAGGAGTAGTAGGTATGTTCCCATCTTGAGTTATGAGAAAATAAGAAAGGCGTAATACACGCACACACACACACAACTGTGTTGTAAATAAAAGTAATTATTTTAATTATATAATAAAAAAAATGTGTGAGTACATCAGTGTTTTTCTACTTGCTATTTATTGCAATGTGCATCTTTTTTATTTGAATTCCAAATGTTATATAGGCATAGCTAAATCTAATAAATGATAAATAATAAAAATCTTCAAGCTCCCACCAATTTTTGGTAGTATATAACGTCTTCTAATACTGTTCCATCACCTTTTCTTGTAATAATCACCTTCTCTTGATTTTCCCATCCTGTTATACATTTTATTACATTTGATTACATTTCAAAGATGATAGAGAAATAAGGGTACAAATACTACTATTACAAAAAGAAGATTGCTACCAGGTTTTCCTTTGTCCCTTCTGAGTGTGAATGTCAAAGCATCTGACAAGAAATCCATAGTCAGACTGCAGAGACAACCACTATTGTTCCAAATAGTTAAAGTTAAGCTTAGCCTTAGTGTGTTTTAAATTGATTAAACTAGGTTAAGGTGAGAGTACATAGGATAGACACCAGCTCATTTAAAAATTGATTTTAAAATAAGGTTTAAAACCATCTGGATGCATTCAAATTTTATTTTCATTACAACATTTTCCATTTACCTTACTTATGCATCCTTTGAAAAATTCTGCAATTGACTTGGGAATACAGATTTTATAGTCCAGGAGATTTCAAACTTTTTCAGCCCATGAACCTTTTTTTTTAAAAAAAAAATCATAGCCATCCTGATCAGAAGGCCAAACTCTAGTGATAAAAAATTGAATAAAATGAAACTTGTGCTTGTTCTAATGTATTCATCCATATTTATATAACTTTATTTGAATATATAAAAATAAAGCGTTCAATAGATCCAGAACGTTTCATCCAATGACTTTAAGTGCAAAAAATAAAGTTTATGAAAAATGCAAAATTAACACTTCTGAGCTACAAAAATTAAAACTTGAACTTGACAATTACCTAGAAAGCTTATATTATAATCAAACAGATCAATGCCTGTCATAGAACCTATTAATTTGGAACATATACAGGATACATGTATTATAGAATCATTTACAAACAAAAATTCCATTCCAGATGATTCATACAAAATATGAATAGATTCTATCAGTGGAAATTAATTTAAGGAGCTTTGCCTATTTATCCTAATCTTTGGAGGGTGAGGGAAGTTTTTCTATTCCAAAGCAGTCCTTTTTAAACTGCTTCAATAAGTGGTAAAGAATACTTCATATGTCCTTATATTTAGCCCTAGTTAGAATATGATCAAATTATAGTTGTTGTGCAATTCCAATTTTATATTTTCAACCAGTTATTCAAAGCACCTAATTAAAACTGTTACAAAACCCTAAGTAATTTTAGTATTAGCCTAAGAAACTATGTATATTTTAATTATTTATAATAAAAACATCACAGTATTTTTAAAATATTAAATAAGACAGTTTGCTTGTTTGCTTCTAAATATTTACCTTGGAAAGATAATACACAATTAACTGTTGAACTTTCCACATAATTTTCAGGCATAGGTGACCAAAGAAATGTGTAATAATCTCGTGCAGTACTCCAGCCAACCTAAAGAAAACATTAAAAAGATAATACATTGTAATAGAACCATGGATTAATAAACAACTATAATTTTCTATATAACACATATCTATATATCAAATAAACATATAAGGGATAAAAGAAAAAAGAAGTCAATGTTCTAGACATAACAAAGTAATTTATTTCAGCATGCAGTCAGCTGCTACCAAGCAAAGCCTAATCTTCAAAGACAACAAATGTTAATAGCTGTAGCCATCTTCACTTTCACTACTTGCTTGCTTAAAACAACTTGGGGAATATAACAAAAACTTTAATGTGGTGTGTAACACTGAAAATAATTCATGAAATTAATCATATGTAGTCATTGTATCTAATTCTAGTTGACAGCAAACTGAAATTCCATTAAGGTATCAGAACCTTAATGAAGGTTCTGGAACATATGTATAATATTTATTAAAATCATGTATAAGGTCTTGTTTTGTTTTATTAAAAACCAACAATTCTAAGGGATTTTCAAAGTAATTTGGGACAATATTACCATCATATGGAACTTCATTCTAGTATGCTTGGACATGAGGATTTAGGACAAAAGGCCTTAAAGTTTATTACTTTTGAAAAATATACTCCTAAAAATGTTTCAGCTATAAAGATGACACTGGATGAGGCAATAAAATATAATAATAGTTTATATTATAATAAAGTAAAGCATTTAATGAGACATAGGCAAATAAAATCTTTTTCTTTCCTGAACAAGTTAAACAATCCCCGCTTATTGTCTAATGACCCAAGAAACATTGTATATGTATATGTGTCTAGTAACAAGGAGAGAGAGGTCAGTTTTATAAAATCATCTTTCTTAGGATCATATGCCAGGAGTTGCATTATGTGGATTAAATTGATTGGACAGCTGATATGTAGATTATCCAGTAATAAATGAAATGTAATGGGACATGGCCTCAAAAAGATAAAAATTTAACCAATACAATTACTCTCAAAACATCAATATTTTAAGATAAAAGGTATTTTTCATTTTCACTTGACCATTATCCAGTCATTCTTTTTTTAAAGAAAAGAATTATATATTAGCATATTCCAGAGACTGCTTACCTTGAAAATACCAACCCAATCTTTTTGGTGAGGGCGTATATAGGGTGTCAGAGTGTAATGACATTCAAGGTACACATTAGGAAGGTAACTTTTTGCTACATTTTGAAAGATAACATGGGCAAAATTTGAAGTCTGGAGGGTACTGCTTGAAGATGAAGCCTCTTGAAAAGATAACATAATTGCTCTGTAAAAAAATGTACCTTTTTAGTTGATGCACTAACATTTGGATGACAACATATAGATTAAAAGATTTAAAATATTTACAGTATTCTACCTGCTTCAATTTTAAGTTCCAGGCAGGAGGTCAAAAATAGATTATCTCATTTTATATAATATTTGCTAATTTGTTGGCATTACATGCATAGCATGCTAACACATTGAATGTGTTCTTAGATATTTATCCTATCTATAAAAACTCCAGGTGTTGAACATTCCTAATAACCCTACCTAACAAACAAACAAACAAACAAACAAACAAACCACCCTTTCCCCAAACAACCACCCAATGAGACAGGCTAATAGGGTATGACTGGGCAAAGTTACTCAGCCAGATTCCATGCCTAAGACAGGCATACAGCTCATAGCCTCCTTTTTTCAAGGCCAACACTGTGACCACTACACCAATCTGTCTCTGCAGTATATATTATACAGAGAGTAAATAAAGAAAACACTCTCTTCTATTACTCTCTTCGTTATCAAAATTGCTGCAAGAAATGCAATGACAAAGGAAACATCTCTGAAAACCAACAATGTACTCATAGTGACAGGTATGCCAATTGTGAAGCATCAGAACATGGGAAAAACTGAATTCATCTGGATCTCTCTATCTGAATTCTTTACAAACAAGTCTTTTAAGAAATCCTATCTTGGTTCTGCATAAAGCAGAAAATCTTATTTCTGCTTTTGCACTTCTTAATTTTCGTTTAAGCTTTATTTGTCCTGAATTAAAGTTTTATATATGTTGTACATAAGAGAGACTATAAGGGAGGGATGAAAAACTCAGGGCCTAGGGGCCATATCGGGCCCGCAGGGTGCTTAGATCTGGCTTGCGGGGCTGTCTTGGAAACAGCAAAGGACCGGTCCATGGTGCCTCTGCCAGTGAAAACAGAGCTCGGGAGGGCTGCACACAGCGCTCTTGAGCTCCATTTTTGCTGGCAGAGGGTTGCAGGAGGCTGTCGCAGCGAAAAATGGAGTTCGGGAGGCTCCCAATATGGCGTTCCCAATATGAGTGACATTGAGCTGGCCATGCCCACCCTGACCACACCACCCCGGCCCCGAGGTCAAACACAACCCTGATGCCCTCAGTGAAATTGAGTTTGACACCCCTGCTGTAAGGGGTGGTTCCAATTATACTGTATCACATTTCGAATCCCCTTACTCCCAAGTTCCATGGCATATAAATAGGGGCATATAAAGTTTAAATAAAATCTAATAAATACCACTGTGCCAACAAAAGTGTGTATAGTCAAGGCTATGGTTTTCCCAGTTGCAATGCATGGTGGTGAAAGTTGGACCATAAGAAAGGCTGAGCACCAAAGAATTGAGGCCACCTAATGAGAAGGAAGGACTCACTGGAGAAGAACCTAATGCTAAGAACGATTGAGGGCAAGAAGGTGACGAGAGAGAATGAGGTGGCTGGATGGGGTCACTGAAGCAGTCAGCATGAGCTTAAATGGACTCCAGGGAATGGTACAGGACAGGAAGGCCTGGAGGAAGGTTGTCCATGGGGTTGTGATGGGTCAGACATGACTTCACAACTAACAACAACAACAAATACCACATATATAAAAATGTAGAGCAAACATCTATAATCCAACTATTATATTAATCTATCAACCTTGACTGATCTTTAAATAAGCATGGTTAGGTCTGGTTAGTATTTGCATCAGGGACTACCAGGAAATGTCAGAATTCTAAATCAAATTACAACTTAATAAAATAAAATAATTCCAGAAAATAACAAAAGCAATTCAGTATATGGATCTCATTCACAATATAACCATCAGCTAAATCTGACTTGAAGAAATCTTTCTCCTTGCCTGCATTTTTAAAACATTGGAAATCTGACCAAAAAAATCTTTTAAAAAGAAAACTATTGTCTTCTAAATTAAAATTATTTTAATTAAACTTTATTAAGAGTTACCGTATTTTTGGTGTATTAGATGCACTTCGCCCCCCCCCAAGTGGGTGGAAATGTCTGTGCGTCTTATAGTGCAAATGTTGCCGAAGCCCCGCCTACCCACTGGCCCCCACCCTCCGGCCTCTGCCTCCCAGCAATTTGCATCCTTGCAGCAAACAGCAAACAGCCTGGTCAGCTTCAGCACAGCCTGATTTAGCACGAGCAGCTGATTGGCGGTTGGATCTGCCTCCTGGAATACCACCTATCAGCTGTTCCAGGTTGCGGGAATCGCCATACCCATCACCACCACTGCCTATCGTCACCTCTACGTGCCCCATTTTTGGCCTTTACATGTCCCGTTTTTGGCCTCCATGCACCTAATTTTCAGCCATCACACGTCCCATTTTTTATCTCCATGTGCCCCATTTTCAGCCCGTTCCAGGCGGCAGGGATAGGCGGTGGTGGGGCACACAGAGGCGGCAATATGTGGTGGGGACATGGGGGCGATGGGCAGCAGCAATCATCACAGCCTGGAACAGCTGATCAACAGTATTCCGGGAGGCCAATCCAACTGCCAATCAGCTGCTTGTGCTAAATCAGGCTGTGCTGAAGCTGACCAGGCTGTTTTCTTGTTTTCCTCCCCAAAAGCTAGGTGCATGTTATTGTCCGGAATGTCTTATAGTCCGAAAAATACAGTAATCAGTCAAAATGTTAACTAGACTTATTTCAGATTGGAAAAAAGAAAAAACTGAATGTGTTTGCACACTATGATCCGCTAAAGCAGGACTTTTGCCCGTATTGTTTTAGCATCGTGATCCAAGTTTGTGCTTAGAAATAACAAATAGCTATTTACTCACCTGAGTTTTTGGTTATACTGTTTTACTTTTTCCAATGAAGCTGCATTAATCTGGGCTTGAAATTCTTCTACTGATACATTGTCTCTATAATAATATCCTTCCATACTTTCCAGGGCTATAACAGAATGCAAAGGAAACAACACAGATTCATAACAGACTGATCCATTGATTTATTTTGTCCAGTTTTCCTATATATCTATAGATACTGTAATTCTCCAAATATGATACTGCTTTTCTGCAGCTAACGCAAACACACATGGGACTGAATGCACATGGTCATATTATCTAAAATAAAATCATTCCTGAAGGAAATATTTTCTGTTAAGTAGAAAGATATCAGAAACTTGTTCTTTTCTGTACCTTTAAATATACAGTACTACATGTTAAGTAGTACTTTGCATAGAGGACATACATATTCCTATACGACCGTGATGGCAAACCTAGCCATATTGGTGGGCACACGAGCTCAGCTCCGGCATGCATGTTCACTGTTTCATTTCACTGTTGCATAGAGGACATACATATTCCTATATGACCATGATGGCAAACCTAGCCATATTGGTGGGCACATGAGCTCAGCTCCGGCGCGCATGTGCGTGCCAGCCAGCTGATTTTCAGACCTTCTGGATCCACCAGAAGTAGGAAAACAGGCTGTTTCCTGCTTCCAGAGGGCCTCGGGGGAGGGGGTAGTGGGGAAGGCCGGTTTTTCTCCCCAGCCTCCAGAGCCTCTCTAGGAGTCTGGGGAGGGCAAACATGGCCTTCCCCACACACCCCCGGAGGCCCTCTGGAGGCCGGAAATGGTCCATTTGCCAACTTTCGGTCTCCGGAGGGCCTAGGGGGGGCACATGATGGCAAAAAGGTTAGCCATCACTGCTATAGTACATCCTCAAGTTAAACATTAGACTGACCTAAGTATCTGCAATAACCTTTTTCAATTCAGTAACACATTTGTTCTTTATTTATTACAAGAGTTTATATTATGCTTTCAGGATAAAAAACATTCCAAAACCATATAAACATGCTCTTTACTGGCAAAATTTGAAAACAAATTTTAAACTTTTAGATCAGTGTTTTTCAAATCTGGCAATTTTAATGATGGACTTCAACTTTCAGAATTCTCAAACAAATTGTACAAACAAATAAATATATTAAAAATAAAGATAGACATTAATAAGTGCAATAAAATATTCAAATATGTAGAATAACATACATTTTACTTATGCATGATGTGATTTTCTTCAAAATACTGCTGTATCCATGAATACTTCAGAATGCCAGTAACTGTGTATTATTTTTCCTATAAGCTTTTAAAAACTGTTAAGAATAGGTGAACTTGAAAACATTTTACCTTGTGCAAATAGAACTGGGTAAAGTTTAAAACCTCCACCATTTTTCAGCCTCTGAGGAAGCTGTTCAAAATTGTAACTATCAAGATAAAAATAAATTTTCATAGCTTGTCGACTTCCTTCTGCTTGATATGTGACTGGCATATCTAAAAATAAAATAAAATAACATTTTAGTCAAAATTACCAATCCAAAGTTTTTGGGTTTTTCTTGCAAAGATTTACAAATATTTTGAAAAAGTAAAACTAAATCAACCATCAACCAAAATATCACAATTAATCCTTGTGGTGCCATAGGAAATTAAAAATCTACATTGACCAACTATCTGAATACTAAACATTGAATCCTTCTGCCACAATATTTGTGTAAGTAAAAATATTAATTTTATGTCACAGTATCATCACATAGTTAATTTCCTTACCTTATACTGTTGGCTAAAGATATGAAATACAGAGATAGCCTACTACAGTGATGGCTAACCTTTTTGCTATCGCGTGCCAAAAGCGGGGGGAGCACGGGGGAGGTCACACACGTGTGCCCACATCCATAATTTTATGCATCCCCCCATGCACCCCCTGCTTTTGGCATATGATGGCCCAGTGGGCCCGGTAGGTCCATTTTTTGCTCTCCCCGGGCTCCAGAACATTTCTAGGAGCCTGGGGAGGGCAAAAACGGCCTTCCCCACCCCCTCAGAGGACCTCCAGAGGCCAGAAACAGTGTATTACCTGACTTCTGGTGGGCCCAGAAGGCCTGAAAATCAACTGGCCGGCGCACGCAGGCGTGCCGGAGCTGAGCTCGCGTGCCCACCAATATGGCTTCACGTGCCACCTGTGGCACCTGTGCCATAGGTTCGCCATCATGGGCCTACTACATGGGATAATGGGAATGAAGTCCCAATGAGAATACTAAATGGGACCATTTCAATTTTTTTTTAAAAAAAATTATTTTTAGTGTCTACAATCCTACAAGAATTCTTGCATAACTATTAAACGATTTCAGCTGCTTTTAATTTAAAAAACTTAGTGAAAATGTAATACTCCCAATCAGGGAAAGACTTCTTCCTCTGTAGGTTCTTTTGTAGATACCATATTTCAAGATAGCTTTAAGAAAAAAAATGAAATTGTGACTGTATTCATATATTGTGTTCATGGTGAGACTTGAATAAAGACTTTCTGCCCATCTTCTTTCTATTTTGTCTGGCTGCTACCCTACTAATTCTCTTTTCCCCTCTAACTTGTACTAATGCCTACAACTATCATAAGTAACATTAAACCTACTGTCTTTGCTAGGTGCTATGAATAAAGAAGTGGCATCAAGGTTGAAATAAGATTGGAGAGCCAGTTTGGTATAGAGGTAAAGCAGGGGTGAAATGCTCCCAGTTCGGACTGGATCACCCGATCCGGCAGCGATGGCGGTGGGTGGTTCGGAGAACCGGTAGCAAAAATCCCTGACACACACCCCATGCCCAGCTGAGCCGCGCAATCAGAGACTTTTTTTTATTTTTAAAAGCATTTTTTCTACAACCTCTTCGGCTTTTAAAAGTAAAAAATAAAGCCTCTGATGATCGTGCGGCTGAGCTGGAATCATCAGCAGGTTGTAGAAAATATGTTTTTAAAAGAAAAAAAAGCTTCTGACAATCAGGCAAGTCAGCTGGGATCGTCAGGGGCTTTTAAAAGCATTTTTTTACAACCTCTTCGGCTGAAGAGGTTGTAGAAAAAATGGTTTTAAAAGTAAAAGTAAAAAAAAAAGTTGACCACGCCCACTCAGTCATATTTTACCACCACCACAAAGCCACGCCCACAGAACCAGTAGTAACAAATTTTACATTTCACCACTGAGGTAAAGGTGTTGGCTTAGCAACCAGGAGACCATGAGTTTTAGTCCCACTTCAGGCATGAACGTTGGCTGGGCCAATCACTCCCTCTCAGTTCAACTCATCTCATAAGTTTCTAGTTGTAGGGGGAAAAAAGGAGGAGGAAGGATTATGTTTGCCATCTTGAGTTACTTATGAAGTAAGAAAGATGGGATAAATATTGTATACCATATTACCATTCTCCTCAAAATGGTTAGAAGTTTAAAATTTTGCATATGCATAACGATGCAAAGATGATTGCTATACAAGCAAAAGTGACACAAATGAACCTGTATAGTTATATCCTCTAATATTTTACAACAAATATTGAAAGGGGAAATTTAAGTATACTTTACAATACTCACTTGCTACTAAAGGTTCCTGTTCAGAGTGTTTAAAATAAAATGTAACTTTCTCCAAATCAAATAATGCAATCAATGTGTCTTCTAGCATAGCTTGTTCATCAGTCTGCAAATATATACATATAGACAGAATGTAGTAATCATGCTAGATTGATTATTATAAACATTAACTGCAGATGGTCATATCCTCTTTCACTGAAGCAATAAACTGACTCGTCAGTAAATTAATATGGATTGACTTCTATTGAATTTTACTTCATCTTCTCTTGTCAAATTATTAGCAGCAATGTATACAGAACCAAAAGTTAATTACTGTGTTGGCTGTGTAATTTAATTGCACAGAATTTTAATTGTTCAAGTAAGTGAGTATATTTAAAATGTGTTACTACAAACCAAGCTTAAGTACTGAAACTGGCTTTTGTATGTTACGATATTTAATACACTGAAAAGAAAATGAAGTTTTGTATTAGTGTGCCTTCTAAAATAATTTATAATTTTCTCACGTTGCTAACAAAGAAAACATTGACATAGAACTATAGCCTAGTAGAAGGCAGATTTATAGAACATAGAAGGAAAAAATCAAGGAATTTCTGATTATTTTCTAATCAGTTAAATGTGAAATAATGTAGATGTATCACAATTTCCAGAGACATTGTTAAGCTATTAAAGGTCAGCCATCTTTCATCAACCTAATGTCATCCAGTGTACTGTATAAATCAGCGGACACCAACTGGAGATTCGTGGACCACTGGTGGTTCACAAGAAAATTTTGGTGGCCTGCAGAAAAATTATTTGCATTTTTTATATTGCACTAAATCAGGGGTCCTGGATCAGATACGTGCAATGAACGCTTGTATTACTACAGAGAGTCTCCCCCTTCGGGGTCTTTCTGTACGGGTTGGAGGCAGAAATTCTGACTTGGGGTCTGCTTCAGCCTCCTGGTGTGGGGCTTTGGGCAAAGGCTGGAGGGAAGTGCCACTGGTGGCGAAGAGCTGGAGGGCCTTGTTCCAGTGGGACTGCATCATGGGCTGGAACTGACTGACCATCTCAGCCCGCTGAACCTCCAGGCACCTGTACCTGGCTTTGCACTCCCACAGGTCTTCCCTCTGCTTGGAAAGCCTATGCTCATAGTCCTCAGTGAGGTGCTTCTGCTGAGCCTCCTTCTCGGTCAGATCCAATTTGATCCAACGCATGCTCCCGCTGCGAACCAGTAGTAAAGGTAAGTAGAACCTACCCCTGCTGCAAACCAAGCTTAAGAGCTTACCCTGGCTTTGTAAGTTACAATATTTAGTATATTGAAAAGAAAATGAAGTTCCGTATTGTGGCTTTTAAAATAATTTGTACGTTTTTCACATTCCAATCATGGGGCTCTTAGTTAATTATATTTACTGCTGTTTGTATTTATTTCCTGGATGTTTTTACATTTGCTAGCTTAATTCTTTTTTAATTTTAGAATTGTTAGCAGACCAGAGTCACTTAGTTGAATTGGGCAGAAATTGAATGAATAAATAAATATCTAAAATTCTGAGGACAAATCATGGCTGCACAAGAGTACACACAAACAAACACAGAATGGCCTGCCATGGCAGTTTGGTTATTCCATTTCATTTGGTGTGTTTCCAGCATCCCAGTATCCATTCACCAGAGGTATACATATGAAATTGTTCATTGCTTCCCCATAAAATCTCTTCAAGAATCATCTGTCTACAGATCATTCTTTGATTTTTTTTTTGTCTGTAAAAGAACACATTTCCAAACAAATAACTAGGCTGAACCCACTTGCCATTTTTATTTTCCAGCAACACTTGTACACGTGTGAGGTTGACACTTCATTTGTAGCTTTCCAAGATTTTTCTTTGCTAATGAAAATAACTGGTTGAAAATTAAGCTCAGTTAAAAAGGGAGCTGATGGGTGCCAAGAGATCTCTGTGGACACATTGGTGGCCTGAAATACCACACTTGGGGAAAACTGCTTCAAAATTGAGTAATATAGGATATAAAACCACAGAAATCAAAAATAATGACAACTCAGTATTATTTAAGAAGAAACTATTTTTTGATGGAATAAATTAAAAATATATAAATTTAAGACACCAATGTTCAACAGCATTAACAACTACAATATAATATGTTCATTCCAGACAGAAGTCCTTTGAGAACTAGGCTATAGTCAATTTAATGACTAAGCTGTACCACCACTTTCATCGAAACTTAAGTGAAACTAAGTAGATTCAATCAAATAGATCCTGGTATCACAGGATTCTGGTATTACAGGATCCTGGTATTACAAAAGAAGTCCTGGAGAAAATTGGACTGAAGCCAAATCACATATACGGGAGAAGAACCACACTTTCATACAAATGAGGGCTTAAGGATTGTAGTTAATGGTATAGAGCCAGAAATGCTATGTCCAATAGTCTCAAACTTTTCCCAGTTCCAGCTTCAGTGAGCCCTCAAAATTAAGAAAATGTTCATAATTAGAAGCAACAAAAAGATCTAAAAGGCTAGAAGTAATTTTGGATATTAATATGAGCTAATTGGTTCTTTTACTTTGGCACATTATAAATTGTCACACATTCAGCCAGATGTTCAAACCGGATCTGGCATTTTTATCCAAGGTCCTAGGATAGGCAGGTATTTGACGGTATTAGAGATATTATTGAAGGATTATTATTAGTAGTAGTATTTGTTAAACTTATTTGCCACCTAGCTCACTGTAGGGGCTTCCTGATACAGTTGACCTATTGGTTTGATTTACCAAGTCTTTAGAATAATATAGAATGTTATCAATCAACATTCAACAGCATTATTGAAAAATTGCTCTTTTACAAAATTTTATTTCAGGTTTTGTTCAGGATAATAAAGTATTGGTCAATATTATATAGATATTCAAGGATTTCTCACCAGGTTTGGTGACAGCAGTGACTGGAAGTAAAGGAGAACACCTGCAGTAGATATCTGTTCCAACCATCTCCTACTGGCCTCTTGTGTTTCCATTTCACACTCCTTACCATTGTCAAACATTTGATTTAAGGCAGCCATTAATTGCTCTGAAAATGCACAAACTGTAGCAACTAGACTCTGGCAGAAGACCATGTCTCTCCTGAGCTGTATCTCACTATCTGAAAGAGCATAATAAGAAAAATAGATGGAAAATCATCTAAATTGATGAGAAAGTAAGCATTCTCAAGTAGTCCTAAGCATTGATCTTGTTTTCTGGGAACAAAAATTGCTATTATACACCAAATAATATATATACTTGTAGGTTCTTTTGATTGCACAGGCTGATGAAAGAAATGCCATAGAGTAAGCTTGTTGACTACAGGTACATCATAAATGAATTTAATTATTAAATTATTCTACCTTAGTACACATCCAAGTGTCAAAAATACTATTTGCAATAATATTTTTTTATTCTGCATGTACATCTAATACATATCCACAAGTTAGCCTACCTTCATGGCAACTGCCTTCTGTATTATAAACGATCAGTTATACCTCTTTATGTCACAATCTTATACGTGCTTGCTCAGAAAGTTCAATAAAATTCATGGGTCTTTCTCACTCATGTATCTATAGAGGAAGTCTCCTTGTTAACAACCACTCTTTCAACAACTGTTCAGAGTTATGATGGTGCTGAATAAAGGGGGCTTACAATGTTTTTACATAGTTGTAGCTGTCACCGCATCCCCACCACACATGATCACAATTCAGCTGCTTGGCACCTGGCTCACAATGACTTGGTAACAATGTCACATGACTTGATCGGTCACATGATCACCATTTGCAACCTTGACTGTCAGCTTCCAACAAACAAAATCAATAGAAAAGCCAGCAGAAAGTTACAAATGTTGACTATGTGACATTCTTGCTTAATGACAAAGAATGATTTGCTTAACAATGGCAACTAGAAGTGCTGGGATTTCTGTCAGTAAGTAGCGCAGCCACATGACATCACACATTATGACTGTCAGTTAGCGGTATAAATTTTGGTCTCCATTGCCATTGTTAAATAAGGAGCACCTGTAAATGGATTTATGCCTGGTCATATTTATCATCTGTTCCTCAAAAATAAGTTGTAAGTCCAGAAGGTGTAACCTTATCCAGATCAGATTAATATAAATTACTAAATATTAAACTATTTTACTTACTTACTTAAGTAATAATAAAAAGAATATTTGTAGCTCAGAGTTGAACTGTGGGATCCTTGGTGAACTCTGACCCTGGTTATTTTCTTACAGATGTTCCATTATCAAACCACATATTCATGATGTTACTTAGTTTGGTAATGAAACATCTGCAACAAAACAATCAAGCTGAGAGAGCACAAATGAATACATTTACAAAAGTTGATCAACAGCTTTAAATAAAAATTACCTGTATATTGAAGTAGTGCCAGAAGGACTCTTGCTTTTACCTCTGGAAAAAGAAAAATAGAAGAACCTGAAGAGACAAAATCATGTTTGGCACTCAGGCCAGGGACGGATTGTGCCTTTCTATTCAACCTTAAATATTTATTATTAAGCAATATGTCTTTCAATCAATAGGCACAGGAACAACAAGGATCTTCATATTTTTCTATTCAAAATGAAAAATCAGAGAAAACAATAAGTCCAGTAACATTACCAATAGCTTTGCCATCAAACACCATTTATTATTTCAGGGATAACTATCTATAGTACACGAAAAAATATTTAATCATATATGTCAATATGGCACAAAGATTCAGAAAATAGACTAAAGACGTAGCAAAACTGTTCAATGAAGGCTGAAATTTACCATGATTAATGTATTTACAAATTGCTGGAACAATAAAAAATGATCTCAGGCTAGAAGGAGAGACCTTGAGAGAGTCTGAAGCACTTGTTCAAAACCAAGATGGAAAGGGTCCAGATGGATTGTGAAACAGGGAGGATTTGCAGCTATGGAAACTAGGAACTGGAACTTTATGATGCAAGACCAAGGAAAAGATACCATGAAGATATATGAGGCAGTGGACTCCTTGAAAAGAATGGCCGCCTGAAGATGGCTCCACATGATACGAAACCAATGATTACGATTAAGTACAGGGAGCAGTTAAGTAGATCAGTTCCTTCAACCCTCTCTGGACAAAAAGAGTATGTAAGGTTCCCCAATCTGTACTCTATAGGGTTGTATCTTATGAGAATTATGCAAAGCAATAGTCTCCATAAGGTTGGAGAACTGGAACATGAGAAAATTTTCCACACTTGCTCCAGCCATAATTTTCACATTTCCTTTACTAATCACTTTTGGAAATTGTCTTATTAATTGTTTTAAAGAAATTAAGTCCCTTCAAAATGACAAGGCTGGAAACGCTGGATGAATTCTTTGATCCTTGATATAAGGAAATGAAGCTGTATCTTTATGACCTTTAATTGATTTTAAAAAGTAAATGCACATTAGAGACGTAACAAGACAGGCAACTTATTATGATGTTCAAAGGAATTTTTGAGGAATTGCATCAGGACTTTGAATCAATAATGTCAGCTGTGCTGGGTCTTCTCAGAACCATCTGTTCCCAGAAGAAGCTATTACAGAAAAAGTAAAAGTCTGTCTGAGAACAAAGTGAACCAGAATTTGTCATTAGATATACAAGTGTCTATATCAGATGATGCTTTTAAGAAGGAAATAAAAAAGTCAATTCCAGAAAGCTATTGGAATTACTTATTTTTGCTGGATTTACAAAAGAGGCTTTTTGAAATTCTGAAGTAATTCAAAACAAGGAATGATAATCAGCTGAATGAATTAAATAGCAAGATTGTTTTAACATTAAAAAAAAGAAATAATATTGATTTATTTGATCAGAATTAAAATGTTACTTGTATTTTATGTTCCATCCAAAAGACATGTTACATGTATTTTGGATGGTTTTCTTTGGATTTGCTGACATCTGACCTGAAAAAATTCTGTATTGGAGATTCTTACAATTAACACAATGTTTAAGCATTTTTGCTCATTACTCTATGTAACCTAATTTGAGAGCATTTAAATTACTTTGTGTTTAATTGTCCTTTTTATTTATTAAATTTATATTTATCTCACTATCCAAAGTGACTAAGTGACTTGCAATCCTCTTTAAAAAGGGGATTTTTGTGAACTTGTTCTCTTTAAAGGAAAACTTATCTCACTTTTTCATATTAAATTTCAGTCTCTTGTTCATACTAGATTACTGGAAACACTTTATATCTTCTAAATGTGGATTTGCTTATAGTTAAGAGCTGAAATATGGAATGTTCAGTTTTATACTTGTTAATTAATATTATTTTAGGGCTCCGTTTTGCTGACAACTAGATTGGAGAGGATATTACTTATTAAATTTGGCTATAGTTAAGATTTGAATTATGAGATGAGTTTTATATCTTAATTAAGAGAAGATGACTAGATAGTGAAATTGTTTATACTTGTGAAAAGGATGGAAAGTCTCTTTCTTGATTATTTTCCTTCTATTTTTTCTTATTTGCACCATTTATTCCCTATTTCCATCTTTCTTTTTTAGTCTGCATTATCTTTTAATAGTATTTTATTTTAAAAAAGGTATCTCAGGCAGATAAAGCCTAGAAAAGGAATCCGAAGAAATGAAATCACAGCTTTCCGTTTCAGTTATTTCATTAAAATCTGTTAGTATACATTACAATTAAAATTAGTTTGTGTAGAAATTTAATGTTTGTGCTCTCTCTGTCTTTGTCTCTTTCTCCCCCCACCCATACATCCATACACATAAATGATTTGCATTAAGACAAATCAGCTAGCAATAGACACATAAACATAAATCATATTTACACACCATTCAAAAGAAACAATAAAAAAACCTAAGAAGAAAACAAAAGACCAGAACAGAATCTCACTAGCAGCCAACACCCAGATAAGCAGAAATTAACACCATCAAACGATCAAGCAGAAGACAATACCCAAGTCATGAAACTACCAAGGAAAAAAACACAACTCCAACAGTACTGGGTGGGTAAGCTACTGTATATAAACGGCATAATTACCCACGTTGCACTGATGATGATACATCAGCAGCAGCAGCAGCAGCAGCATTATTATTATTATTATTATTATTATTATGCCGCCCTTCTCCCGAAGGACTCGGGGCGGCTCACAGCAATAAGACAGTAAAACCAGCGATAAATAAGATTAAAAAGC
>JANHZT010003478.1:22659-34578 GCA_032468215.1 Stegonotus admiraltiensis | reverse complement strand
TTTCCAAGCAGTCTCCATGTTTCCAGTGTCTGTTTCCCCACTTGGAGCAGAACCCAGAAGGATATTTCTTCCAACATATGGACAACAGGGAAATTAGTTTATGCAAAAACTTTCAAACACAATCTGCTAGTTCTGTTTTTCTTTATGGAAATGAAGTTAATGATCTGTGGATCTTTCTAGATTTCTAGTTCTAGTGAAATGTTATTTTTCTTCTTCCATGTCTTTATGGGAAAATCAACTGATGCTGATGTATCTTATGACAGCAAATTGTTTTAGTTTTATGAGAAGAAGAATAAAACAGTGACAGTATAACAGGACATACCTAAGAATCTATATTATACACAGGAGCTCCTTACAAATTCACAGCCATCAATGTGAAAATTGACACCAATTTTTAAAATGTCTAGACAAATTAATGAAGGACTGTGCCTAAACCAATTATTAGTTTAATTATTGTATATTGGTTGTGTACTTTCTCTTGAATTAAAGGTAGCATACCTTAAATTTGTTTTGAAAATTTATATGGCCACCCAACTCATTCCCAGAGACTCAGATTGGATTACAGAAATAAAATGTGAGTACAAAATCCAATAAATTCTCTTCCCCTGGTGATAACAATCAAACTAACCACTTGATGGGATCTATATCAACTTGGGGTCCCCAGGCTTGCTGGCAAAACGATGTCTTCAGGGCCTTTTGAAAGATTCTCAAGATGGGAGCCAACCTTATTTCCACAGGGATGATGTTCCATTGGAGGAAGCTACCACAGAGAAGTCCCTTCTTGGTCCTACAAGAAGATGGACCTCCTTAGCAGAGGGGATTCATAACATCCTGTTTCCTTGCTCTGATGGGTTGGGTAGATGTAACTGGGAAATGATGGTTCTTCAAAAACCTGGCCACAGGCCATGTTGAGGCTGAAATGTCCTTTTGAGGTCACAGATCTTATGAATGACTTACCGTACTTATTCTTCCAGCTGCTAGAGTGCAACAGCAAAAGAGAACTATCATCTATGCCTGTGAGTTTCCTAAATGCACTTAAATGGCAACCATCTGACATAAAAGCCTGAACCACAAAGTTAAATGTATGTTCTTATGGCAAAACACAGGTATAAAATCTGCCTCTGTAATTATTTCAAAATGTGTTATTCCATATTTAAATTTGGGCAATGTTAATTGTTATGTTATTTGGGCATGTTAATTAAATGTTAATTGGGCAATGTTAAAAAGACAAATTCCTTGTGTGTCCAATCACACTTGAATAGTGTCACACTTGAATAGAATTCTTTTCTATTCTGTTCTATTACTTTGTACTCAGAAATAAATACAACTATAAAGATGGGGTTTAGGTATAAGATTTTTAATGTTATGTACTTTTTATTTCTTACAATCTAATAGCTATATTTTAAATGAGAAATAAATTTGTGGGATGAGAAACAATCACAAGACCATTAATATTAGTTTTATTTGTTCAGTTCTACAGAATAAAATATGCACTTATTCTTTTTCTCTTGACACTTATTGCATTGCTATTTTGACATCTGAATTCTTGTTATAATGAGATTTCCTGGTTAAAAAAAACATTTACTCAGTTTCATTTCTTTTTTTTCACAAGGTTTGTGGGTAAGGCATTTCTCATTTTTCATTTCTAGAATCTGCCACATTACCAGGGTAACATTATTAACCTTATTCTTATTCTCACTTAACAACAGTTTTTGAATGTATTTCAGTGCCTACTGTATGTGTCCAAAACTTCTATTTATTATTAATTCCTTTCTAGATTGAGTCTGCAGCATGTAATTTTAGAATGCTTATGTATCATGTACTTTACCAAAAGCTTTTGTCTACCATTCCTATGTTTATATTTTGCTTTCTATTACAATATTGATATTTTTTTGAAAGATATGTGGTATTTTTATCACTTCTATATTAATTCTCACCAGTTGTAAAAAAATATTTATTTGTTCGTTAAATTTATTTGCTCACTGTGGGGCTACTCTAGGTGGCTTGCAAAAATAAAAAGGAAGAAAAATGAAAGGAGTGTAAACAGAAGTAATAATAGAACAATAAAATAAACCATGTAAAAGAGCACAACAAGAATACATCAATATGATAACCAAAAAGATGGAGAGGTAGAGAGGCAAGTGCGAAGGAGAGGGGGCAAGATGGAGTCTGCTATCAGTCCAGCTGCCACTTCCAGAATAATAAATATAATAAAAATTAAAAAGTGTAATTCTTCATAGTGAAACAATAACTTTAAATGCACATGTGTAGAACTCTGAGTCAAGGCTTTGTAAACTGTCATTTTATACGAATAAATGCTTTAATGAGAAAATATACAAGCTCTTACTATGAAAATCTTGAACCAAAATCAGAATATTTCTTCTCTTGAAGAGAAAAGGAAAAGGTGCAGGCACAGGTCATAGAGAATCATAACCTGGATTTAGTGCCACTTGTTAAACTAAGGTGAAGGAACCAATCTGACTTTGAAGTTGTATAATTAGGAAATATCAATTTTAGTTATATGCATTAATATTTACTCAGTGTATATAAAATATAATTGTAATTCTTAAAATATAACTTCAAAAACTAAAATACAGAAGACATATACATAAACTCATGACTATCAAAATATTGTAAAGTTTCTGATTAAACAGGTATACAGGTAAGTCACTAATGTAATACAGCATGTAAACTTAGCTTCTATATTGAATTTTATATGGAATCCAGAAAAGGGATTTAAGTCAGAGTTCAGGTCCTCAGAGCAATAAAGAGGTAGCCAGGAGCTGACTGTGGAACAGATACCAAACTGCTGATGTGTAAGTTCCAAGTCAAGCCAAAATGGAAGAAGAAAACCATTCAGTTTCCATACTAAGATCTTGAATGTATACTACCATTTCAAGGAAAACATCATAAGTTGCTTTGAAGTACTAAGTCTCATTGACAGGAAACCAGAGGAATTATGGACTAAAATCAAAGAAATCACCAAGGAAGAATGAAAAAAGGGACTACCAAAGACCAAAAGAACAGATGAAAGCTAACTGGATCTCAGAAGAGAACAGAAGAAAAATGAAAGCCAAGAAAGACAAATATCTCAGCAAGAAACTTAACAAAAGATGCTATGAACTCTTAGAAGAGATAAGAAACAATATTACAACTTTACAATTTCTGTAAAGCCACTGCAGATGGAGACAATCATGGAAAAACAAACAAAAAAAATTCAAAAGATCTCTGACCTCAAAAAGGAAGATACAATCTCAGATTGGTATGCTAAAAAAGGCCAATGGATGGATACCGTAGTAACAGATTCAGAGAAAATCAAAGAAAGATGGAAGAAATATACTGCAAGGAAAATATGGCAGCAGCCAAGTTTCCTTCAAAGATACTGTATTCCCTACCTACAACAATCTCTAGTAATAGAAAATGAAGTTACATCCAAACTCAACTCCTTACCAAGTTAAAAGGCTACAGGAACTGATGGATTACCACAAAAATATGGCAAACAACATAGGAAGAATCATAAAGTTTCTAACCAAGCTATGCCAGGAAATCTGGAGAAAGATTTCAATATACATTTCAATTCTAAAAAAGGAGATTCAGCAGAGTGTACAGACCATCATACAATATCCTTAATTTCACATGCCAAAAAATAATGTTTAAGATCATCCAATGCAAATAGAGCCTACATGGAAAAGGAGATGCCAAGTATTCAATCGAGCTTTAAAGAAGGCAGAGGAACATTAGACATTGCTTCATCTTACTGGTTAATTGAGAAAGTCAAAGTATATCAAACAGAAGCCACTATGTTCTTCATTGATTACAGAAAGGCTTTTCAATTGTGTTGATCATGTCAAGGTATGGAGTGTACTTAGGAAAATGGGGAACTTATATACACATCAAGTAGCCATAGTGCAGACAGAACTTAGTGAAACAGACTTGCAAAAAAGTTGCACAAGGTTATGCATTTTTCCCTTATTTTGTCACCTTATATGCTGAATATATATTAACAGGAGCTGTATTGGAAGACAATGAGCATGGTTTTAAAATTGAAGAAATAATAGTAATGCTGTGCTGTGCTATGCTATGCTATGCTATGCTGCTGAAACCACTGTGGAAGCACAATGGAAAAATGGAATTAAAATTAAATGCACAGAAGACAAATTAATGACAATAGCTACAACAGCCAGCTTTAGAATTGGTAATGAAGATTACAAAATAGTAATTCTGCCTTTTAGTATCAACTTCTGCCTTTTAGGATCAACTATCAATAATAACCATCAATAATAATAAATATACCACAGAGAGCACATAGAAGATCAGCAATGAAAGGTATTATAAAAAATAATACAGTGATGAATCTAAAGATTGGGATCATGCAAGCAATTTATTTCCTTGCAATAATCTATGGAAGTGAAAATAAAACTTTGAAGTAGCATGATAAAAAGAGCACTGGCACTTTGGACGATGGTGTTCTGGAAGATTCCTGGGAATTCCATGGATAGCCAAGAAAGCAAACAAAAAGATTACAAAACATTAGATGTACACAGACTGTACAAAACAGATCAATCCAGAAGTCTAACTTGAGTTGCAAATGACTAAACTCAAATTATCATATTTTGGATCAGATTTAGCTTTCTTGAGAAGTCTGTAATACTGGGAAATTTAGTAAGAGGTTTACCAACAGCATGGTAGAAGAACTCAATTACAGCTGCCCATCACTGCTTTAGGCTATATTATGAATGCACAATTATGCTGGTCAAGATTCATTCCTGATGAATCACAGCTCTTTTTCTAAATGGAAATTATTCAAGTGAAGAGACAAAAGCAGCTAATATTGTGTCTATTATAATACAATCAGCTAATTGATCGAAGTAAGTGGCATTTGCATTCAGTTAAAATAGTATACTCAAAATGTACTCAAATACTTTGGCCATCTAATGAGAAGGAAGGACTCACTGGAGAAGAGCCTAATGCTGGGAACAATTGAGGGCAAAAGAAGAAGAGGACAGAGAATGAGGTGGCTGGATGGAGTCACTGAAGCAGTTGGTGTGAGCTTAAATGAACTACGGGGGACGGTAAAGGAGAGGAAGGCCTGGAGGAACTTTGTCCATAGGGTCATGATGGGTCAGACACAACTTCACTACTAACAACAACAAAATAATATAGTGTTTAAGGTTTTGAATTAGGATCAGAAATGCCTGAGTTCAAGTGTAGTCTTATCTATGGAACTCACCTGGGTAACTTTAAGCTAATTCCTACCTGTCAGCACAACATACAGGAAAAGAAAACTGTGGAGGAGTATAATTTACAATACCTTAAGCTGGGGTAGGCAGCAAATAAATATAATAAAATAAATGTTTCAATGCAGTATTTTTGCATGAAACTTTTGCCAAGTGCATTCCTCATTCAAAAATTGATCCGATCCAGATCACTTTCATTGAGATTTGTAAGTCTTAAATCTAAGCCCTAAAATGTACTTATCTTTATTAAATGCTTTCTACTTAAATTAAATCTTGCCTATGACTTTTCAGAATCCCCAAAATTTAATACCTTATATTAAAGATGTGATTTTTCTTTGGTAAAATGTGATTTTTGGGGGGGGCACTTTTTCATTTATATATTATTATTTCCTCTTATAATCAGTGTTCTCTCTTTTTGATTTTATTTGGAGTGTATTTATCTGGAGAATACACTTTTAAAGAAAACAAAGGTATCTATTAGTAAGTTACATAGAACATATTGTGTACTCACCATATTATTTAGTATTTTGAAAGCTTGCTTCCATAAATAGTTGCGGTTGGATAGCCTAATTCAAAAAGCACAGCTCTGGTTTTGATACATAATTATTGAACAAAAGCACTTAGCTTCAACTTTTATCTGATGTTGTAATAACTTCTAGTTCCACAAATTTTTCACTGCAAATTGTTGAAGGTGTTCAAATGTATATTGTTGGTAGATTAATTTAACACATCAATTTTCTAATTTACTAATAAGATCATCTTACTTATATGGACAGCATACAACTTTCCTTCTTGAACTGTTCACTGTATTTTTTTTATCATATAAAAAAACTAAATTGTTCATACAATATGAGAATGATTCCAGATGGATAGACCCTGGTGCTATCAATCAAAATACGCCACTATACTATTCTTCACATTTTCCTATGGCAAGCAATAGGGCATAAACACCAATGGGGTGTTAAGGGTATAGAAATCAGTGACTTAAGGTTCTTTGCAGGTCATTCATTTCCAGAGCTGATTATATAAAAGCTCCTCTAGAACTTGTAGTAGCTAAAGTAGAAATCGCTTTGCTGCCAGCTCATGGATGGACAGCAAAGATAATTTTTATAACCAAGGTTTGTTGAATACTATAAGCCGTAAGCAGTTCAATTTATCCAGACCACAATGATTGGATTAACACAATCAACTATGTAAAAATTAAACTACAATTCAGTGCAACATCCCTCCCCTCCTTCCTTCCTCTATCTCTTGTTCCAAAAAAGACTATTATTCCACAATAGAGCATGCAAAAATTAAAAAAGGTGCGACTATAAATGTAAAATTCTTCTTCCTGGAATTAGAATCCAGACTTAGTTTCTAAAATGGACAGGAACTATGAAAGTGCTTGACTTGCAAGACCATACAAAAAGAATTGCTCTTCCACACAATAAAATATTTGTCTCAAAGACAAAGTATAACTAAATAGACTTGTGGGAGCCTAGAATATTTGAACAGGAAAGAAGCCTTCCATCCTTTCTAAGGTAGGTAAAATGAGGACCTGGTTTGTGGGGGCAATAAGCTGACTTTGTGTAAAATATACAAAAGTATGAAGGCTATTGCTTAACGCATTATAAGTCGCCCTGAGTCTTCGGAGAAGGGCGGCATATAAATCATTTTTTTTAAAAAAGTGACTAATCCATTACAATATTTTGGACTCATTTTAAATAAAATGACATCACACCACAAAGTCTGAAGTGATTTTACTAATCTCTAAAAGACAAGCAATATAATCTAATTAGAGCCACCATATTTTTTCATTACTATACTGTTTCAGCATACAGAGATTTCCACTCAATTCTTTACTTAATTTATAAAAAGATAATTTGAACATTTTAAATGGGTCATTTTCAACGAGATCTCATTAACAGCTAGTTGAATGCATAACAATTTAACCTCATTTTCTCATATTTTTATATTTTTACTACGGTATATAGGCTAAAGAATTTCTGTTTATATAAAAGGCAGCAGATATTTGAATGAACTAAGGATTAATAAATATGCATAAAGCATGGTTATTTTAGCAATGTAGGACATGAATATGTACATTAATTCCAGTCATCCTAAAATAAATGTGGAAATAGATATAAACTAAACCTCAAAACCACTAAAGGGGCAAGATGGAATTTGGATAATTATACAAAGCAAGAAAGTTCAAACACATGATAAATAATAAAACTCATGATGCCTTTCAGTTAAGCAAAATACGCATTTTTCTCTATTACAGGATGTCCTGAGAGAGAATAAGATGTTTTCTAAACATTCTTTGAAAAGTCAGTCTGAGGCTTACTCCAGATTTGAAGATCAACTTTCTGTTTACTAAAAAACATCCATCCATCAACCAAAGCCATAAGCAACATAGCGATTCTCGTGGGTGGACATTTACTAAGAATTAAGAAGCAACATGGCATTGGAGAGACATTCCGCCAGGAAATAGCAATCATAACAAAGTTCACAAATTGTTTACATGCTCCATACCCCAAGTTCTTTTCAGCAGTCTAAACTGAAAGGGACAAGATAAGCCTTTTTATCATGATATCCACTGCAAATTCCACAGAGATCTATTAACTTCTGAACTTCAATTCATTCTATTTAGTCTCAAATCCTATGCACAATCAATGTGAATAAACCTAAATTCAGAGGAATTTATTTTTAATTTAATTCATACAGAATTAAATTGCTAAAGTCTCCACACCTTATATACATAAATACAGTATCTCTCACTGATTTCAGTTGAGATTATTACCATACATGAAAGTTTAAAAATATAGTTTGAATTAGAATATATACAAACACACATAGATGCACATATTATATATATCTACACACACACACACACATATACACAGTATATACACATATACACACATACTGGTATATATAAGTTTATTGTTCATAGTCTCCAATCATGAATGTTCAGAATTGAAAATAATTATCTCAAAATAAATTGTCTTTAATTATACATCATGCAGAATTGATTTACTGCATTCGGTCTCTGATTATTGTAACAGATGTGATCCCATTTCCAATTAAGGATAATTAAAAGAGCTGTTGATAGGTTGGATTATTTGTTTTTCAAGTCTAAAATATAATATTTTGTTACATTTTAGCAACTTACTTGTTTCATATTTCTGGAAACTAAAGTTGAACTTCAATATTGAATGAACTCAGGAATTCTGAGTAAGTACATTGCTTTGCTGTACAAACAAAAAAGGGATATTTTTGTAGCTTGCTATTTAATTCCACAGAGTGTAAAATGAATTTTGGCTTATTTAGTGCCATTTCTTCCCAGATTCTTTAGCTGAAATCAGAACATTTGAAGCATAGAAGCAAAGTAAGCCTGCAGCAATACTGTATGTTGTCTATATACTGCTCTCTAGTGGGTAATTGTCAGAAAAAGGAAAAAAAAGGCACTGGCATTATTTCAAATGCAATTTATTCATTCTTCCATAAAAGCAACCAAAATAGAAGACATTATATAATTAGTCCTTTTCCTTAATGGACTTTTCTGTGATGGATTGGTTTTCATCATTTTTCTCAAATGTTGGGAGAGCAGAAGCTAAATTTCATAACCCGAGGACAGAAAAATGCCCTCTAATGAATTAAAAGGGATTCTAGCAGTGAGGAGGGGTTTTCCAAAGGGCCTCTTCTATCAGGCATGTAGGTTTATAGTGGGAGCTATCCAGGGGTGGGTTCTACTTACCTTTACTACCAGTTCGCAATGGGGTCACGCATGCGCAGAAGCATTCTGATGATGTAGGGGTCGGTGGGAGGAGCCTCCCACCGATTTTACTACCAGTTCTATAGATAGCTCCAGTGGTGGGGGGCAACCCACCACTGGAGCTATCCCTCAGGAAGGCACACCCTAAGTTTTAAAGGGCTTTAAATTTTAGCTGAAGGGAAGTGGCAACCCATGCAGATCTTTCAATAGTGGCATCATACAATCCTTGAACCTTGCATCAGTTAGCAGCATAGCCATCATATTTTGCATCAGTTGTAGTTGCAATTGCCAGGCACTTTTCAAAGGCCAGCCCACATAAAGCACATTTGATAGTCAGAATGAGATATAACAAAGGCTTAGATTGCCTGGCTCGGGAACAGGCATTGTTGGCACAGTACCTATAGTTATGGAAACATACTTTTTGCCATAGCTGTCAACTGTGACAGCTGCTGGTCAAGGGCCATTTCCAAAATGGCAATCTGCTCTTTTCCTCATTCAAAAGTGGCTTCACTTCAATCATCAAATCCAGATTTCTCATTGTCAATAGGTCTGTCACACTTCTGATAACAGCCTGGATTGGAAGCAATTAATTCCAAAATTATATTAGACTAGTAACATTTCTAACATTCTTTTTCAAGTGACATTTATCTTTCACTCAGTCTGAATTTACCCACTCTTTCACCTTATTATCTTAATACATCCAGGGTTCAACCTATTTATTGATTAATTAAACATCTCATTTAGTGTGATTAATGAATCCCACAAAATGGTGGCATTGTTCACACTATTTTCACACATTATTCACACTATAAATTTACACTATTCAAAGTGTAATTCTATTCTATTCTATTCTATTCTACTCTACTCTACTCTACTCTACTCTACTCTACTCTACTCTACTCTACTCTACTCTACTCTATTAAAATGCCTTTCCTCATCAGAGAGAGTATCATAGACTCCCCAGGCTTGCTTGTGTCCTCCATATTGATTTTTTTTTCAATAGACCTCCCTGGCTGATCAACGAATCATTTTACTACTAAACAGTATGCCAGTAAACTGAGAGGAATCCATAGGCATACTTAACTATCAAAACAATAATTAACATCCAAGCACTAACTTTATCTATTTGGCTAGATGTATTCTTCCATATCCTACTTAGCTGGATTGAAAGTGACAGATAAAAAGAAAGAAGAGCTTACACTGCAGTCTGTTGAATGTAATATCATCAAAATCTTCTCATATATATTTGCATCCTTTTCTACACAACTTTTTAAAAGCCTTAAAGAAACCTCTGAATTGAGCTTGAATTAAATTGAGACTGGTGCTGATAAAAGAATTGAGGTTTTCCTATAAACTCCACCTAAAATTTCTCCTCTTGCTCCCTAATAATACAATTCCTTCTAACAAGGAGTGAAACAGCTGCCCTACTTTTCAAAGGAAATGTAGTGCTTCTTATGCTGAAATGGTACTATAAATAAAAAGTAAAACAGTGCAAATTCTAAGGACAGAGATTACTTGGGAAGTCCATCCAGATATCCTAATCAGCCTGGCTTATAGTAATGCAAGTTGGAGTAAATAAACAGTAAATAAATCTTACATATCTCAAGGCTCTAAACTAGGAAAAGCTCGAAGCTTGTCTAAGTCATAAAGAATAAGATTGATCATTATGAAAATCTTACTATTATTAATTGTACCTTGACTGCAAATCAATTCTTCTTAAAATACTTCAGTTAAAAATGGAGTTTAAATTATATTGAAACAACACAACACATAATTATTGATAAGTACATTTTAGTTCAACAGGACTTTCAGAGCAAACATTTATAAATGAACACTATTCAAAAGATAACAAAGACCAATGTTTCAGTTTTCTTGCTCATTTCAGTTATCTGAGATTGCTTGTTCATGAGACAGTAGCAAACATTCATGCCAGGAAGGAAAAGTGATAGAGATGAACAAACTCAGGAGAATGTAAACTCAGGAGGGCTAAGAACAAGAGAGAACAATTATTGAAAATGAGGGAAGAACCTTCCCCTCAATACACATTAAAATAGTGAAGTAAGGAATTTAGTAAATAGCTACAGTTGGGGAAGGGAAAAAAGTACAAAAGAGGGAAGGAAATGGAATATTTGAAATTTTTAAATCATCTTCTTGCAGTATTTATTCCACATTTTTGTTATCATGAATTGCAAGTAGTTTGAATTCACATATAAATCTCTCAGGCGTACTATTATTTTGTTTACATATAATGATTATGTCGTTTAAGTATATTATCAAAACTAGAGTATCACTTAACCCTACCCTTCTATATACTCAGGGATTTATTTAAAAAATCAAATATTTAAAATTATGATACTGTTACAGACAATATTTCTCTATCTTTTGTAATCTTAAATTTCTGTGAGCAGCCATCTTGAAGAATATGAACAATAGAGTTTAAGCCATTTCAGTGCAAAGAATGAATGCAAAATCAGCAATATTATTTTGTTGTTTGCATTTGTAACTGAAGATTAAGCTTGTATTGGCATTTGCTTATGAAGCCTGAAGCAAACAGAATGTGTAAAAAATAATCAAATGTATTGATGCAGATGGAGCTGTATCACTGGAAAGCTGTCAATTTTTTTTCATTAATATACATGAATTTGGGCCAGTGATGGGCTTCAAATAATTTAACAACCGGTTCTCTGCCCAAATGACTGGCTGGGCAGGTATGGCCAAGTGGGTGTGGCCAGGGAGCGTGACAGCGCTCAGCCTCCTGCAGCACTCTGCCAGCCAAAACGGGGTGCAGGGGTTAATCACAAAGTGTGGGCTTTGCTTTGTGACATCCAGATCCAGCGAGCAAGGTGTGTGAACTGCACAGAAAATACACTTTTGTTTGGTTATGAAGAAATATCCCCAAAGTCAGATGTACACTAAATGTAG
>JANHZT010003478.1:0-13055 GCA_032468215.1 Stegonotus admiraltiensis | reverse complement strand
TTGGGCACGCATGCATGTGACCCCACCACGCTCCCCCTGCTTTTGGCACGCGATGGCAAAAAGGTTAGCCATCACTGTTATAGTGCAAGACTGAAAATATTTCTCACCTCCTTTCTTTTTACTCTCCAAAAAACTAAGGAGGGTCCCTTCTGAAATGTTTCCCACATCCTCCTTTCTTCTGAGGACTAAAATATCTTTTACATGCCAGTTTTCCAGTCTGCAGTTTTCCCTCCTGTCTCTCCAGGTCATTTCCAAATACCATTACAGTCTTTCAGAGCGTGTTACTCCGTGTTACTGACGGAGTGTTACTCCGTCAGTACCATTTACTTTAAACACACTTGCTGCCGTATCTCCAACCGGATGTGTGTGGGGGGGGGAGGGCTACTTCCTCCTTCCATCCTTGGGCACAATAAAGAAAAATCTAAAAATTTCATTGCTTGCATTAGAAAAACACTAAGATGGACATTTGACATTATTTACATGACACGTGGATATATAAATAATGTTAAATGATAGCAAGTTATTGAAGTGGGGGATGAATCTCCCCGTGTCTTCTAGAAAGGCTTATTTAATTTGTATGCAAGAGACTGCACAGTCTCCTTAAATGTGTGTATGAGATTTCAAAAGCTCCCTATTTGACTCAAACCAATTCTGCTCCTGCCCTGCCAAATGCCCACAGCAACAGTTCTGACTGCAAAATTTTTATTTTTATTTATTTATTTGTCAAACATATAAGATAACATGTAAAAGTATAAACATAATTTGAATACATGAAAAGAGTAAGTAAAAAGGAATATTAGGACAGGGACGGTAGGCATGTTGGTGCACTTATGCACGCCCCTTACAGACCTCTTAGGAAGGGGGTGAGGTCAACAGTAGACAGTTTAAGGTTAAAGTTTTGGGGGTTTGGGGAAGAAACTACAGTCAGGTAGCATTCCAGGCATTGCCCACTCTAATACTAAAGTCATATTTTCTGCAGTCGAGTTCAAGCGGTTTGTATCTATTATTTGCTTGTGTATTGTTGTAGTTGAAGCTGAAGTAGTCATTAACAGGAAAGACATTGTGGCAAATAATTTTATGTACTATGCTTAGGTCAGGCTGAAGTCGGTGTAGTTCTAAGTTGTCTAAGCCCATAAGGCATAAGGTATTTTATTGCGGTTAGAAATTAAATTTCATGTAGCAATTTCTCTGGCTGTCTTGTCTTGTCTTGTCTGCTCAATTCCTTGTCATGGACTATACAGTAACTCATCCAACTTGGCCTGTATAAATCCAGACTTTTTCCTTCTGTTTACTTTTGAGGCTTTAGACATCCCCTAGACAAGTCAGCAATTTTCTCATTGATGAAACTGCCAGCTTCTTTCTTTTCTCATTGGCCAAGCTACTGTAGGAGAGCCAGGGGGATGACTTCAATGAGCCATCATTTTGGAGTCCTCCCTCTGGCTCTGCCAGTCTCTCTCCTATAGCTGCCAGCCAATATTCCTTTTTCTTAATAGTAATTTTATAAAGATTTTCATAACAACAACAAAACCTAATACACTTTAGAAAAGTTAGAATAATTTTTTAAAAAGTAGATGGCCAAGATTGGTGTGCTCTGGGTTCCTTCAAATAAATGTTACCTCTAAGAACCTTGGAAGTGCATCTTCTCAGTAGCAGCACCTGTGTTTGGGAACAAGTTTCTCCCTGAGAGCCAGATGGTCCCTAGGCTGAAGGGTTGTGAAGAAGATTCAGAAGAGTTGTGAAGTCCTATCTCTTTAACCTGGCCTTTAGCAAGGGAAAGTGGCTGGATGTCTTTAATTTTGGTTGCTCACTGGTACCCAAAGAAAGAGGTTAGCTAGTGTCAGAAGTTCAGTAGTAATCTTTTGTGGAAATAAAAAACATAAGAACAAAGAATGTTTTGGGAAATAGGAAACTAATCAATTGATTGTTGTCTAAGCTTTCATTGACAGTTATATTATTAGGTTAAAAGTGGGCTAGGATCTCTGAAAAAATCACATTACAAAATTTCTGAACTACACATATTATTTCAACTATTTTTATGTACCAGGCTCTTCAGACATATCAAAATGACTCAGCCATGAGAAGAATGCTAAATCAATTGCATTTCTTTATCATGCCTATTTTTAATGTGGATGGATATCATTTTAGCTGGACTCAGGTAAGAAATATTTCAACATTAGGGTATTAATGAAAAAGACTAAGAATATTAATATTAAAGAAGTATGTTTGGGGAAAAAAGGTTTAAATATTTAACTTGACTCTCTGTGAAAAGATTTGTTACAAGCATAACAGTGTTTTTATCTGTATATATGTTGTATTTTCATATTTAAAAATCTATGCCTAGGATCGATTTTGGAGGAAAACAAGATCAAAGAATTCAACGTTCCACTGCCATGGAGTAGATGCTAATCGTAACTGGAAAGTAAAATGGTGTGGTAAGTCTAGAAATAATATGAATTCTTCTCATTAGCCAGTTAAATTAACAATGTGTCTATAAAACAGGTAATGGCACTCTGATGATAAGGTTGGAATTATTTCAGGATCAAATCACTCTTTTTACTTTTGACTATGGAGTCCCTCTTTTGTCTGTTCTGGCATTGGTTTTTGATCAGACTATTGTTATATGACCATCCTGGCTTCCCAATACAAACAAACATCCAAACTTTGGCGTGTTTACAAATATTTATTCATATCCCACCTAATTATTGAGACTTGGAAACAGCTTAAAAAGTAAATATAAGAATAAGAATATTAAATGCTAAAACTAGAAATAGTTAAAAATAATTTTAATTTTCAGGGAGAACAATGATTAAATCTTTAAAAGATGGACTTTTGCTAGCTTGTAAAATATAATAATGAAAACACTGGAGAAATATGACTTTGAAAATCATTCAAAATCATTCATTCTTGAGTATCCTCTCAGCAGACCTATCCATAAAGCTCCAAGAAAGAGCTTAACAAACAGGTTCATGTGGAAGTCGATGGATCTAGATAAACAGATGGGGAGTTCCAAATTAATAATACATAATTTCAGAACACAGCCTGAAGTAAGTCCCAAGCTCCAATTAATTACAGTTCATAACTTGCACAGACAAATAAGAGCATGAGACAGTGACATTTTAGCACAACACAGAAACAGAAATGAGAACCCATTTTTGGAGAAGTAAAGGACTCAAAACCGTGATTTTTTAAAAAATTTGTTTTGCTTTTTAAAATTTTTAAGGCAGCATTTTTCTGGCAATTCTGTTTTCTTTTTTTTTCTGGCTAGAGTAACATAGAATACAAATACAAAATAAATACATATAATCAAGGACAAACCAATTAGCAATAAATTAACAAAATATCAATGGTTTGACAAACTTCCAAATCTCCCATTTCTTTTTATCAGGAAAGGAAAACTATATTTCTCCATTTCTTCTGTTGCTTAGAGCGGCTCTACACAGTAAAATCTAGAGTTCAGAGTCTCCTTATTCCTGAATAGAGCCCTTTTTTGTGAATAATACTTAAGGGACAGCAAATCTACATCTTTAGTTACAAGTTAATGGAGTTTCTACTTTTTCTTTTAACAGTAAATGCTGCTTAGCTGAAAAAATGAGGATCAAGCTAACTTAGTAATAATAGTTACATAATACTTCCAGTTTTTAGTGGAGTGTTTCATCTCATTTTTTCAAATACTGAAGATATGTGAGGAATATTTTGACAAGAATGTTTAACAGTTGTCAAATCACAAGAAAATTTTCTGGTGTACTATTATGCTTGTGTATTTCCAATGTGAAGCAGATCCATTACTGATTATGATTAAGGATATTCCTAAATTGTTGATCAGAAACTAGATTACATTTTTCTCATCACCAAATCATTCATAAAAAAGAATCATGTTGACTCAAATAAAAGGTCTATCCACTTCTACTCTTAATTTACATGAGTGCTGAAGCTATCAAGTAGTAATCAAAGTTTTAAACAATATCCAAGTCCACTTAAATTATGTTTTGGCCCTCTGGGAAAATAACTTTTGACTCATTCAGAATGCCTTTCTTCTGCTCAAAAAATTATACGCAAGTCAGATTTAATACTTGAACTGTCAGCCCAATTTGTCCAATTAGAACAATGGTAGACAATTGATATAACCTTGGAGTATCTTTTTCTGGTTCCTGAATAATTGTATCAATGGAATTAGGCAATAAACTAAATAACTTTGCATGACTTTTTAGTAGCAAAATTAGAAAAATAATTGTGTTGTGCTATAGTACAACTAATTCATCTTTAAAAGCCTTTTACATTTCAGATTAAAATCTTTTCTATTCCTATGAAATTGTTGTTCTGCGTCATCCTGTCATCGTTATTATCAAAACTGGCCACCCTGGAATCAAAATATTTTCTGTACTATAGGGATTATGTCTATTGTCATTGGTCCCAGCTGGATTATTTTAATTCCTTAATATGTTCAAAAGACAGAACCTCAATCTGGTACTATATGTGTGCCCTGTGACCATGTTTTTGTTACGTTTAACTTTGTGGAGATCATCATTTTGTTTCCTTCTAACATATAGATGAAGGTGCTTCCCTTCATCCCTGTGATGATACATACTGTGGTCCATTCCCTGAATCTGAACCAGAAGTGAAGGCTGTAGCTCATTTTCTTCGCAAACACCAGACTCAGATGAAAGCCTATTTGTCCTTTCATGCATATGCCCAAATGCTATTGTATCCATACTCTTACAAGTATGCAGATATTCCAAATTTTAGTTGTGTGGTAAGTATAGAATTCAAAAAATTCTGCATGTTTGCATGCCAGTTATGCTTTTTGTTTTAGTGAAGAGAATGTGCTTCTGAGTCCCACTCCTTCCTTGCAAGTGAATAATTAGAAACCTCATAAGAATTCAAATTTATGTTTGTCCTATCCAAAATAAGGGAACAGAGTTGGTGTGGAGGAGAGGAAAAACACAGCTATTTTTAGCTGAGCCAAAAATATTGGAAATTAGGTTTTTCAAATGACTGTATTAGTTACTACTTTTTCCAACAAATACATTCCATAATGATTTAAGGGATAGTCGTTTTGAAAAAATCAAATCATATTTCAGGGAGGCAGGACAAGTGAATATATTTTAACAATGGCATTGACATATAATGGTTAGTTCACACATTGCTTTATGTCAATACTGTATATGGTTGGATTGATTTTGGTTGTAATACAAGACACTATAATCCAATTACTGTATCATGGTTTGTAAACTCTGATTTTAGCTCCAGCTTATTGTATAGTATAGCCCCATGACAGCGAACCTATGGCATGCGTGGGCCCACCAGAAGTAGGGAAACAGACTGTTTTCTGCCTCTGGAGGGCCTCGGGTGGGGGAAGGCCTGTTTTCTCTCTCACCTGGGACCGGAAGGCCCATTTTTTGCTGTCGCCAGCCTCCAGAGCCTCTCTAGGTGTCTGGGGGGGGCGAAAGCGGACTTCCCCCCCCACCAGAGGCCAAAAATGGCCCGTTTGCCAACTTCCAGTCCCACGAGAAGTTGGCAAACAGGCTGTTTCTAGCCTCTGGAAGGCCTCGGGCCAGGTAGAAGAGAAAAAAGGGCCTATTGGGGCATCGCATGCCAGGAGCAGGGGGAGAAGGGGGGTTGCACATGCATGCGTGGGGCGCAAAGAATTATGGGTGTGGGCATGCATGCACGTGAAACCCACACACACACACCGTCCTGGCGTGCAATGGCAAAAAGGTTAGCCATCACTGGTATAGCGTATTGTGGCTTACTTAAAAATAATGGCTTAACATATGTAAATTCAGTCACTGTAAATCTGCAGGATTACAGTAAGAGGAATAAAGTGAAGGAGAAAGAGGAATCTTATTCTGTGTAATGGCCAATATGTTATGGTCCATATATGTGCATTATGCCTACCATACAGATGTCCATTGGGATGTATAAAAGGTTTTCCACACAGAGGCAACTGGAGCATTCTAAAACATGTAAGGAGATAAACCTGCAGAAAGAAAGTGTATCTTGCAAATTTATATTATTTCATTTGTATTATTAATAAATACACACATACACATATATTCACACAAATACACAAACATCCATAATTCTGACTCTTTCAATGGAGAAAAAGCACATATTATGAGAATTTACTCATAGCCACTATGATCCTTTGACCTCCTTTTCAATTGTGAAATTGGAAGAAGCAATGTATTTCTTAAATGTTCTTTCAAGCCTGGAGAACTGTATAGTTGGGAACTCCCATAATTTGTACGGAGTAAGGAAAGAAAGAGTAAGAAAACAACATTCTTATTCCCATTTCAAGACTTTCCATGGCTTGACACAAGTTCACCTTCTCAGTGTGTAAACTGTTTTCACTTTCTTTGCAAAATCAACAGAAAATTCCCTTTCCAGAGATGGGTCTCGTCAGAACAATGTGTGAACCAATGCAATCCTTATACACCAACATTTTTTAAAAGTACTACTCCTCAGGAGCTAAACAATACCTCACTATGCATATGTAGCCTGCAGCAGGAAAGCAAAGTTCAAATGTTAAAAAAACAAGTCACAAGAGCTTGTTATTAAGCCTTTGGGCAGACAGAAGGAACACGATAATAAAGAATAAGTCACAATCAAATATTGAGAACATTTGCACAAATAAGAAATCCCTAACTGACAACGCACTTATACAGGCAACTCAACAAAATACAATTTCAGCTTATATACAGTCTGCAGAGACCTGCATTGAACAGCAAAGCAAGATCATAAAGAATTTTTTTTCCTATTGCTTCCTTTTGGACCAATTTCACAAGTTCCTCAGTTTTACTGTATCTTATGTCGATGTTGGCCAGGACACAAAAGCTTTTCCATGGACATTACCATCTAGCAAGGAGAGGATTCTTTAATAATTTGTGAGTTGAAGACAAACAGGCTTCTATCCAGCTTACAACACCGAATTGTGCTGCCAGTCACTCTCTGAATTAATGTGTTAAATTATTTACGTCTTGGAACTGGAGAAAGGGATATACAACTCTCAGTATACATGTTATCTAGTGCAGACATATTATTTTGTTTATTTCAGTTTTTAGTTATTTGGAAGTTTTCATTCATTTGCTACAGTCATGTAATATAAAGTTACCCTGATCTATTTCACACAGTATATTTAATGAGATTTAATGTGCCATATCAATGCAATCATTGTGACTGTAAGTCAATTCACTAAAATATGGTTAAATTAAACCATTGCTTAGCCCAATATGTGAAGTCATTCTGTACTGCAATTTTAAAAAGGATTGTACTAGAGCTTGTTGCCAATTTGTATATACAGTATCATCTGAGATAAGAGTCTGGCAAAGAATCAGCAGCAAAGGTATTTCTGAGGCCCTGCAACATTAAAAAGTTATCTCTGTTAAATATAGCACAAAAAGCCGTTTCCTCAAAATAAAAACTTTGGTAGTCAAAACTGAAAAACAAGTCTTTGTTTTTGCTATATAGTATCAGTATCAAAATATGAAGCCCAAAGCTGCATATAGCTCTCAACTCCCCTTTACAAAGACCTGGGATTCAGAACAACTGCTGAGCTCTTTTCAGCTCAGCTCATCAATCAGTAACATATGCATATAACCACTGAAGGAATGTGTCCAAATTAAAACTGAATTTTGCATTTAGGTCAGTAATTTTTAGTGCACTTCTCATCCCACAGATGTGGAACTGCAGGCAAATCTCCATTTAGAAGCCTAGAATATATCTCTTCTTGAGAACAAAAGTGTTTCCCTGCAGCATAGTCATGGTTAGTAAAAAAAAAAAAATCATGTGCTATTTCACTTTCCATTAGATCTACATTTTTAGTCCCCCTAATTGTTTATATAGCTACATCAGCATATTGTACTTTATAAAGTTTAAGAACCCATATCTTTGCCCTGAGTTTATAATTTAGCAGAAAGGAAATAGAGGAAGGGGAAAGCAGAGATGAGAAACAGGGTAGCAATCTATAGTTGCTATAGTTACAGGTTATTGCTGCAGTTTTTCATTCATTGATCTTTGTGAATATGAACTGAATTCAGTGAAAAAAATTTCAGAGCAGGAGTGAGGGACTGCATTTTAAGATATAGTTGAACAGGCTGGGAAATCTTTTTGAGTTAAGAGTCTGTATTAGCCAATTGGAATAATTAGGGATTGAACAAATGCGTTGTGATTAGACACTGCTGCATAGATTGATTTCACATATTTAGAATAAGAGTATATAATAAGAATAAGAATATACAATAAGAAATTGTATAGTATTTGATTTTTCTTAACATGGCATATGCAAATAGTCCTCAGGTTTCCAAACCATGCCATATGAGTTATTTGTCCAGCACCTGAGCCAATGAAACTTACCCAACAGAATATTGTAACAAAGTGTGTATTTACCCTAATTATGTGTATTCACCCAATTATATCTTGTATCCATTTGTTTGCTGTCACATTGTTTTATGAACAGTAGGAAAAGATTTTTTAACATTAGGACTACCCAGTAATTCAAATGTAGGAAATATAATTCTGCTTCTAAAGAGAATAACAAAATAACAATCTTAATAATTACTTCATAACAATAATTACAGCATAACAGTGCTACATACTGAGTGATTTAGGAGGAAAAGTTATACAAAATAAATTGATTATCATGAATAGAAAATGTTAAGATTTATATTTTATATGCTTTTGTCAGCGTATTTCAAAACTATGAGCCTTCACATGACAATGTATAAATATTAAATGGAGTATAATATGCACATAAAGTTACTATTCTTAAAACAGACAAATTCCCTCTATAATAAACAGAATTAAGAATCTTTTTGACAGGAATTCATATTCAAATAAGTGTTCAAAGCTTATAAAAATAAATATTATGAAACATTAATGATATTGGTTCTTCCTAATTAATTTTAGCATACGATGCAATATTTTTTAGTTTTTAAAGTGAAGCAAATGTAAGCATCCTCTCAGATCAATACTAAGTAATAGAAGACTGTTTAATGGTACAACCAGTTACAAAGTAAATTACCATTTTGTACTTGTACAATCTTTGCATATTTCTAGTGATTTTTTAAAATATAAAAGCCAGCATATGTATTTTTACAACGTTAATTCTTTTAAGTAACATATTTATTTATTATTTATTTATCAGATTTTATATGCCGCCCTTCTCCCGTAGGACTCGGGGCAGCTTACATAATAAAAAAACATAATAAAAATACAGAGCCAAATTAAAATCTACATAATTTAAAATCATGCAGTCGATCAGGGAATTTGCCGAAACAGCCAGGTCTTCAGGTCAGCGCGGAAAGTGAGGAGGTCGGGGGCCGTCCAGAGCCCAGTGGGTAACTCGTTCCAGAGGGTCGGTGCGGCCACAGAGAATGCCCTCGACCTGGGGGCCGCCAGCCGACATTGTCTGGCTGACGGCACCTGGAGGAGGGCAGTTCTATGTGAATGCACTGGGTGGTGGGAGGCCGGTAGGAGGTGATCCTGCAAGTACCCCAGGCCCATGCCATGAAAGGCTTTATAGGTGAGTACCAGCACCTTGAAGCAGATCTGAAAGGCCACAGGCAGCCAGTGCAGCTATATTGCATAATTAGAGCATCATGCTATACAAATTACCATTTTGAATTGTCTAGCAGCTTATAATTTTAACTATTTCACATGCTGCCCAGAGTAATTTTCCTTGAGATGGGCAGTTACATAAGTATGATACATAAATAAAATAAAATTTAAAAAAGCAAATTCTGTAACACATTTCTTTGCAAATCCTTTGCTTTTAAACAATTATATTTTCTCCATTTTTAAGTATAGTCCATTCTAAATACATTAAACTCTAGTAAAATAATGTACATACCCATAATTAAAACTGATTACTCGGAAATAAACAGCCTGAAAAATATAACAAGGAACAGGTAGCAAGCATCTCTATAATCTAAAGAGGAGCTCCAAACCAAATGCACTGCATTTACCAGAGAAAAAAAATGCAAACATTTGTATCTACAAACAAGGTTTGTATTTGATATATAGCAGTCACTGGATTTCTTTCGTAAATGCTTCATTGTTTGTTTGCAATAAACCTGCATATTAAAAGACCTGCATCCTAGAATACCATATGTTTGTTTGTATCCCACCTTTATTATTTTTGCAAATTAATCAATAGGTCAAACACATCTAATACTCTTTCCTCCTCCTATTTTCCCCACATCAACAATCCTGTGAGGTGGTTTAGGCTGAGAGTGACTGGTTCAAGGTCACCTACCAGTAGGTGGCTTTCATAATTAAAGTGGGATTTGAACTCAGTCTCCCAGTTTCTAGCCTGGTGCTTTAACCACTAAACCAAATTGGCTTTCATATTGCTTCCAGTTCTAGAGTTTGGCACAAAAAGCTAGCTGAAGAGTTCTCATACATAACTTTATCTATATACTGTATGTATATATATCTTCATGGCACCAGAGAAAAAAACAGAGGACCTGTTTTTCAGGCTTGAGTGATTGATTGATGAGGTATATACAGTATTCTGAACACAAATTATTGCATGAGATAACATCCTAAACTGTTGTTCTCATAGGCAGAGTGATACTCTTGTTAAACTTGGTTAGGAGATAACATTTAAAAGTGAGCTGGAACCTTAAAACAAGTAGCCACCTTCCCCTTTAGTCAAACAGATTGAATGTCCTTGGCAGTGTGGGACAGTCATTTTAATGTAATCTAAAAGAGAGGATAGAAAAGCTTAGACATAGAATAACTTTATTGTCACTTTGAATGTACACTAACTGACATACATTAAAATGAAATTTTATTGCATACAGCTCTCAAAGGGTCTCCCCCTCCAATATACACTACATAAACATGACACAATAATAAATACAAAATTATGCATATACCCACATATATGACACAGAGAGACAACACAGTCTAATTGGGATCTAGTTTCTTCTGTATACATGGCAGTAGAGCATGAGATGGCCTATCCAATATTTCTGTTATGCTGGTGTTGAAGTAATAATATTCTCATATACAGATCTTTATAATAAATGATATGCACATAACCAGAAAGGTATAACTTTATGCAAGGATATTCATGAAAATAATTCATCTATGGTAACAAAGGTAGCGGTAGAGGGCACAAAATGCAATATGTTGTTAAGGATAAAATTAAAAAATGGGTAACCTTTGTCCTATATCATTCATTACGAAGATAATAATTAATATGCATGGGGTTGATTTTTCTTTTTTCCTTGTCACCTTCTAGGAATCCGCAGCTGTTAATGCTGTAAATGCCTTGCAGTCTGTTTATGGAATAAGGTATCGATACGGTCCTGCTTCCAGAACTTTGTGTGAGTGTGTCTGACAAATTGGATTTAAAAAAAATAACTTCTATTGATGATACTGTGATAGAGAAAAGGTTTTAAAATCTAAAATTATATTAAATGAAGAACATAATATTGTACTCCAGTTTTAATGTTTGTAAGTTGCTCAGAGTTGTTTTTGAGGAGATGGGCAGCACATAAATTTAATAAATAAATACCAACTATAAATTACTTCTGAACTCTTGAGTAGTTATGCTTTTAGCTTTTTGTACCAATATGTAACAAGGAGTACAGGTTAATGTTGGGAAGATAAACAAGTAATTAGTATAGAATTGCAGCTCATATTCAGTATGTTTAGGGAAAATATTTTTCCCCATAATCCACAAATTGAGCATTGCTGTTTTATGCAAAATATATGACTAATGCTCACATAATTCCATATATATTTACCTCACAGTCCAAACAGACATGGCTTGGATTGCACAATTTAGTGCAGAAATGCTTCTCTTTTAAATTTATCCTCCTTTTTGGGTTTTTTTGGCCTGGCCTTCAAAATATTCAAAAATATTTGATGAAGCCTTGAGTGCAATCTATAGAAACATCCAAAAGTTGTAACTGAACTGCAGATTTATAAATGTGTAGAAATACTATATTATTAAATATATGGCTGAAGAATAATCAAATTAGAATTACATTTAAATGAAATAAAGTTGTATTTATTTTGTCCTTGCCCCAAACATTAATATTTGAAATCTGGCCTTCAGCTAGTCTTAAACCAAGTATAGTCTTTGGTGCAGAATCCTGTTTGGAGTGTTGCTGTAGCTACCTGTTTTGAACAATATTATGCACTTATAAAACTACAGTATGTGAGGAGCAATTAAACTTATTGGGTTGGAATTAAACAAAATATTGTTGGGGTTGAAGATACCAAGATTTTTTCCATCTTTCTTTTAAAAATGCAACTTAAATACAACCTTAGAATAATATTGCTGATGAGAAAGCCACATATGACACTTTCAGTGCCCCATTTGCTGCCTTCTAATAACCTTGCAATTCAGTGCAAATTTTGCCAGAGCATTGCTGTTTTTCCCCAGATGGAGGTCTCTGGAAAGCTTTTCATTCCATTCCCACAATTCAGTCTTCAAGCCCTAAAAATTGCCCCAAGACAAAATACTGCTGTTTTGGGGGGTTGTGGGAATTAAAGATGAAGGTGTGGCATTTTCTAACCCTAAAATAATAAGAAGCTAAAGTACTGTGGGAGTTTGGATTTCAAATCAACAGACACCTGCCACATAAGACCTCAAGACTTAAGAATTGTCAATAAGAAAGACAAAAATGTCTGAATAGTGAATGTGGCAGGACCTGGAGACATCAGAATAGAAGAGAAAGAAGATAATAATATACAAAGACCTGCAAACAGACTGGGCAAAAGAAAGCAAAGATAGGACCAATAGTAATAAGCCCCTGGGTGCAATCCCAAAACAACTGGACATCACTTGAATACCTTTAGCATTGACAAATTCACCATCAGTCAATCACAAAAGTCAGTTTTTATTTGGAACAGCTTACATTCTGTAACCTCTAACATCAAACATCAATATCTGGCTATCTCAGGTCCTTGGGAAGGACTCAATAAGTAGATAAAAATGTCAAATCCAGTCTGAATATCCTGCTGATTATTATTATTATTATTATTATTATTATTATTATTATTATTATTTTATTTATATACCGCCCTTCTCCCGAAGGACT
>JANHZT010003477.1:150205-161918 GCA_032468215.1 Stegonotus admiraltiensis | reverse complement strand
ATAAATCAAAGCAAAAAAATAAAAATAAAAAATAAAGAGGGGGAGGCAGCATAAATTCATCAATTGTGGACACAGACCCCCTTCCCAGAGACTGTATCTGATGGTCCAGTTTCTTCAGCTTCTTTGTAGAGCAGGAGTGTCAAACTTACATTGTCACGTCGTCGTCATGTGACGTATCGGGTCTTTTTTCCCCTTCACTAAACTGGGGGTGGGAGTGGCCAGCACATGACGCAGCCAGCCAGCGGGCTGTGAGTTTGACACCCCTGTTGTAGAGGCTGCATTTGTTGTCTGATGCTGTTTTATCAATTCCGACTTCATATATTATTATTATTATTATTATTATTATTATTATTATTATTATTTTGATAATAATTGACTGTCAAGATCATTGCAAGCTATTATGTGTTATACTGCTTTTATTTCAGAACATGCAGAAGACCAGTAAGTAAATATGTCCTTTATAAATATTATTGCAATTTTGTCTTAAAGCTAATATTAAGCATTATGTTTAACAAATGCCTATTGACTATCATTACCTCTAGAATGCATCTTACATGTTTCTTTTATATCCTACAAGACAATGTGAAAACATTCCTAGAGTGGCTTATAAAAAAGTTAAAGTGTATGTTTCCTTCCCTGCTATTTAAATAGAGAAAAAGAGAGGCTGTGGTCCTGTTTTTTGCTTGCTTAATTTCAAATATATACTGTAAGAGATTAATTTGGGTCTCTGGTAAGATTTCTGTTCCTTTTCTGTTCCTTTCCAGCAGCCTTCTGCTTAGAAGAGAAAAAAGAAAATGTAGAAAAAAGTGGGATGAAATAGTGAGGGTAAATAGATACCTCCACCTACTTTTTTGTATCTTCACCCATTCAGCTGTGCATACCATGCAAAGGTGGATTTCAGCAGGTTCTGACCAGTTCTGGAGAACTGGTAGCGGAAATTTTGAGTAGTTCAGAGAACCGGTATTAAAAATTCTGACGGGCCCCGCCCCCATCTATTCTCTGCCTCCCAAGTCCCAGCTGATCAGGAACAAATGGGGATTTTGTAGTAATCTTCCCCCGGAGTGGGGTAGGAATGGAGATTTTACAGTATCCCTCCCCTGCCACGCCCACCAAGCCACGCCCACCAAGCCATGCCACACCCACCAAGCCATGCCCACAGAAACCCACCACTGATACCATGTAACCTCTAACAAATATCCCTTAACATACAGCTTTCAATTTAAAAAGGTTACAGTGCAGTAAATACTACACCACAAATTTTGACTTCATGGTGTACCTCTGAAATCAGTCAGGGAAACCAAATCTACTATTGTGAGAGGCCAAATGTGTCACCAGGAGTTTATGAGAAGTTTGTTTAACCAGATGATCTATAATAGGAAAGGTGGGCACGGAAGAGACAGTATATCCTAGGTAGGTACCAAACCAAATTAAGATAGTTTAAGGTTTTGGGATTTTACTATATATAAATATAAATGGAGATATTGTATACATTAAGACAGAGTCATTCCTTGCATCTACTTCAGTCCATTAGAGCTGTGGTGGGGAATAGATATATAGAGTAATCAGCCTTTCTCCCTATTAAGGTACTATACTAGTATTGTTTTAGAAAGCTGCATAGTCCATGAACCATGACTGAATATCGTGTCAATTGTCAACCACTGTGTGTGCCAGAATGCATTACACATAAACAGCTGTTTTACAAGTATTAGAGAAAATGCCTCCTTGATATTCAATTGAATTAAAGCAGCTGCTTTTATAGACCATGTCTTTGGAGTATGAGTTTAGCAACAAAACAAAAATGAGGAGCACAGCAATTGAAGCAGATGTTCCATGAAACTCTTCCTATAGAAAAGACAAGGGTCTGGTGCAGAGCTCATCAGTAAAACATGAAAATCTACTTGGGTAGAAAAATCACAATCTGGTACCCACAGGCAATTGCCTGCATCTCATGTAAACTAATAAATTAAAGATGCAGCACCATTTTTCCTTGTCTTTCCTTTGTCAAATGCAATCATTTAAATGTGGATTTTAGTGTGGTTGAACGTAGGAAATAAAAACATACTAGCTACACCTTCTTTATATGCACAGCTTTCTTCTCATATTATCATTTTCTTATCAGCATTTTGTGTAAATGGATGTAGATGTGTGTGCTTGTGTGTATGTGTATGTGTATTTACACCTAGAATAATATTGTGTATTCTGCCCTGAGGGTTTTCACTGGAGGGAAAAAAAAGCAACTTTCAAAGTCAGTCTGCTCCCAAACCCCCTAGCCAAGATATTCCAGAGTGGGTTAGGGGTGGGTTTTTTTTTTAATCCTTTACAGTCATTGGAATAAGAGATCTGTTTCCCATCAGCTTTTATGAATTTTTCTTCAGATGTTGCATTAAATATTTTCCCCTAGACATTACATTTGAAAACACCGTGTCTGAATGGGAAGAGGATATTATTATGTTCTATATTATAAACAATGTTTGGGAGAAGACTAATAATTCTTAGACATTGATTGTTTGTAAAACAATGTAGCAAAAGCACATGTTATTGTTAGTAGCACTGCATGAGTGACACTTTATATTTTTAAATATGTTGATTAAATTTACATTTGTAATATCTCATAAAATCAGAATTTCTGTTTTTATAGGGGTCGATTTTAACATGCACAAAAAGAAAGAACAGTCTGATATGGTCAGTGTCATATATACCCACTTTTTAAAAAAAACAAAACAAAAAACAATGAGTACCAGGCATTATATTTCTTTCTAACCAGTGCATTGTCCTTTCTTTAAGCTGACTTTTTTTCCTCCTCCTTTTTTTAACTATCAGGAAAGTGTTTTAATGAAAATTTAATAAACTTTTTTTCCTGATGTAAAGCAATTTGATGCTAAGTGGGGCAAAATGCAAAGAGAGCACTTCCCAATAAAATTTTAATGCCACATCCCAATTTTCTAATGGAGGTATCAGAATTGCAAAGTAGCACAATTCCATTCCAACTAATAATAAATCAGGTGCTAAGAGCAGCACCTCCAGCAAATGGTGGACTCTAGCCAAGCAATGGGAGAGTTACAAGGACAATTGGTTCCTTTCATTTTAAAACTGGGTGATCTCCTCTCAAATGGCTAAGAAAGGGTTGGATGTTATGTACTTTCTGACATATATTAAAAGCTGCAACAGGACTTAAATTTGTCCATGCTTAATAGCTAACTAAATTTAGAACAGTGTTTCTCAACCTTGGAAGCTTGAAGATGGGTGGACATCAACTCTCAGATTCTGGGAGTTGAAGTCCACCCATCTTCAAGCTACCAAGGTTGAGAAACACTGATTTAGAACAAAAGATTGCAATTGATAGTTATCTTGGTCTTGTTGCTTAGTTAAAGGTTACTATTTAGAGTTTGAAATGATTCAATACAAAACAATCTTGATGTTGATCTCCTGTTTGCTATGTTTTTTTCAGGGCACCAAAAGTATTGGAAAAATACTGCTGAGAATTATTGGTTTGTTTTCAGATATAGCTAAACAGTAGATAGGGATGTGGTGGCTCAGTGGCAAAGATGCTGAGCTTGTCGATCAAAAGGTCAGCAGTTCAGGGGTTCGAATCCCTAGTGCTGCATAACAGGGTGAGCTCTCGCTACTTGTACCAGATTCTGCCAACCTAGCAGTTTGAAAGCACGTAAAAAATGCAAGTAGAAAAATAGGGACCACCTTTGGTGGGAAGGTAACAGCGTTCCATGTGCCTTTGGCGTTTAGTCATGCCAGCCACATGACCAAGGAGATGTCTTTGGAAGCGCTGGCTGTTCGGCTTTGAAAAGGAGATGAGCACTGCCCCTAGAATCGGGAACGACTAGCACATACGAGCAAGGGGAACCTTTATCTTTACCTATAGCTAAACAGTACATTCCTATTGATGCCAAAGGAATTGTTTATGAGTAAACAAAATATGGACTATGTGTTCCAGTTGTTGACTTCCTATTATGTGCAGCATCTAAATATGCTATACTATTGTTTGAGGTAGAATAAAATTTAAGGATCAAACTATATTGGGAGGGTACTTCATTCATACAAGTTGGCCTTATCCAGATTTAAATAAACATTGTGATATAATTACCAGAAGTATTTTATCTAAGGGTGGGTGAGGGGGGAAATAAGTAGAATGGTTTATCTTTCTGGCTTAACTTTATGCAATTAAAATGATTGTGATTGATTTCATGAATATGATAATGAATATTGTGCTGATATACTAGAAAATATATTAATAATCTAATTAATAGCATTTAAATTTGGACAGGAGATGGTAAAACAGAAATATCTTTTGCAGGAGTAAAAATGTTATTGGGAGATTTTATAAAATCTTTATGAAATGAAGAAAAAATTGATCATTACTACTACTACTACTACTACTACTACTACTTATAGAGATAGGTCCTTTTTATTATGATTGTCTCTTATCTTCATTCCCAATTCCTCTGTGTGCATTTTTATATGCATTTCTCATAGTATGTGCTTGCTTGCTTGCTTTCTTTCTTTCTTTCTTTCTTTCTTTCTTTCTTTCTTTCTTTCTTTCTTTCTTTCTTTCTTTCTTCAATTTGTACTGTTGCTTATCACAACAGTGATTTTGGGTTTCAAACAAAATTAAAATAATAAATAATTACAACCAACCATACAAAAATTAAAATACACAGAAGCCTAGAAATCGACAATAGCTAGGAAGTGATTCCTTTCATACAGTGGTGTGTGTGTGTGTGTGTGTGTGTGTGTGTGTCGGGGTGGGTTCCACTTACCTTTACTACTGGTTTACAGCAGGAGCATGCACACTTCTGTGCATGCACAGATCACCCATGATGACATCGTGCTGGGTGGGCAAAGCCTCTCGCCAGTTTTACTACCGGTTCTATAGAACCGGACCAAAGCAGGAGCAACCCACCACTGGTGTGTGTGTGTGTGTGTGTGTGTGTGTGTGTGTGTGTGACCCAGGCAGAGAACCAAGTGCCTTACAAAAGACCAGCAAGGTTGGGGGATATTCCAATCTCTGAAGGATCTATAAGGACTTTATCCAGTGTGTTATGCACATGTTTACTTATACTTATATTTTTATTTATATTACCTGCATATTTGAATGTAACTTTTGGACTTGTGAGTCCAAAAATCAGTATTCTTGTGTAAAAAAAAAACATGCACGTCTGAAGATTACTCCTATATCTATTTACATACACATACATATCCTAATGCAAATGTGACTTTAAGCCCCATTTTATCTTCCTTTCCTCTTTTAACCATTTTGACCAAATAAAATTTCTGTGCCAGGGAGAAGAATCATTAAAAAAGGAATCTGAGAAACACTATCAGCAAAATTGTGCTCTGACCGCATTTGGAATACCAGCTACAGTTCCAGTCACCACAATTCAAAAACAGTACTGTAGATTGGGCAAAGTTGCAGAAAAGCACAACCACAATTGTCAAGGAGCTGGAACAACTCCCAGTGATGAAAGATTAAAACATGTGGAGTTGTAAACTTAGAATAAAGGGAAGGACAGCATTGAACTGTATAAAATTATACAGTGTCTACAAAAAGCAGATAGAGAATAACTTTGTTCCTTCAGTCATATTATTAGAATTTGAGGTTATCCAATGAAGGTGAATTGTGGAAGATTTAAGCCAGACAAAGAAGAGTTTTTTCTCATAGAACAATGTTTAACTGTGAAATTCACTTATGTGTGATATAGTAGTAGCAACATGGCTCGTTTTAAAGGGGATTAGACAAATTTCTGGGGAGTAAGGATATCATACTGTCTTAAATATCAGACATAGTAGAGCTCATTATGGAATGCAAGTGGAAAATATTATGGCAATTAAAGAAACTACTAACGTTCTGTTTGTAGGTAGAAAAGTAACTAGAAGTTGGGCAGTTGAAGTAAACCATATGCCTTAATTTTAATATTTTAAGTTGTTTTTATTGTTTTTAATTGCTGTTATATTTTCATACTTTTAACCTTTTATTGTAGTTGTTTGGTTTTGAATTCTGTTATTTAATCTGCTTGGCGAGTGTAATTATAAGAAAAATGAGGAACTGTATAGGCTTAGTTAAAAATGAGGTCATTGTAAATATTTTCCCTCTTTAACTTGAGTGTATTTGGGGTACAGATTGGAATACACAGATGTTTCCCTTTCCCATTGAAAAGGATAATTGGTAAACTATATTTAACTGATCATAGAAATAGGCATATTTTTATGGCTCTCTTTTGTGGGGCTATATAAGAGAGGTGAAACTATAGTATATTCTTCAAAGCGTAAGCTAGGCGAAAATTATCCTGACCTTGCTAGAACTATATTAGAACAAACATACGGTCTCCAAGGACATCGATTAAATTGCATTTTCGTCACAATTGAAAAATGAAGGGAGGGTTGTCTTGTGTTATCTCTCAAAGGTTCATTTCTCAATACTACCTCCATTTAAAATGGGGTGTCATCTTCCTTAAGCCCCCATAACCAACAGAAAAGAGGTGCGGCAGGTCAGATCTGAGACATATTGAAAGAGATGTGTGAAGGAGCTGTCCTTCACTTTCATAACCATTAAATTCGCTCAAGATTTTTTAATAATAAAAAAAATGCAGGGTGGTGTGACAACATTCATATTTTTTTCATGAACCTGTCTTTTCAAATTCTCCAACTAATGTTACATATAGTGACAAAGTCAGCATCACTTGCAGCATTTACCTATATTGCAACTATTTGAACCATCCATCTATCAGATTTCTGACTGCTGTTGACAAACCATCCTTTTAAAAACAAATGTATGTACAAACATGGAGACAAGAAACTATGCATATACATACATACATACATACATACATACATACATACATACATACATACATGAAAGAAACTTAGTCCTAAAACACATCATGGCAATACAAAACACATCTTAGATCATCATTAAACATGGGAAACATGGGAAAACTGGCCTTGTTAAGCTGTTCTAGCAAGCCTGGTATTCCAATTGTAAGCAACAGCCTTTTCTAAAGGCTCTTATATGTTAAGAGACTTCATTTCTGTCTTTCATTTCGGATGAACTTGTGGTTCACTAATTCTCTCATAAAGCGAAAGAAATACAAAGCTGTCATCAGTAAAATAACAGCTGAGATACTGTAGATGCAGAGAAATCTATACTACCGTAAAGTGTTCACAGAGTGTTCTTTTCAAAAGCAATGTAAGCCATATATTTAGGGGCCCTTTTGAAGAATAGTACTATGTTAAAAGAAATCAGATGGTTTGATCAGTGTTATTCAGATCATTAACGAAAAGGTGGAAATACATGCTAATATTTGAAGACATTCTGCCAGCCCTTTGAATTAGAGTGGGTCAGAAAGAGACTCCACAGAACAGCCACCACTAAGCTTTGCTGAGATAGGCGATAATAATAAAATCTTGCAAATTTGATTGTGCTTCTCTTTCCTCCCTGTCATGCCTCAGTGAATCAGGTAAGAGCCAACTTGAATTTCTTCTTGAAATTATCCCCCTTCCTAGGACTAAGGGAATGCTTCTGTTTTCTTTGTTTATGTCATGATTTGTGACCATTTGCTCCAAGGGCATACCCCTGGCTCTTTAGAAGTTCTAATAATTGTTTTATGAAGCAATGTTATTAAACTAGCAAGTTACAGCTTATCACTGATCACAATTGGGAACCTGACTTATAGGCTTCATATGTAGGGACAGTTTTTCCAAGACCACAATGGTTGCAGTAGTTTTGACACTGGCTCTGAAATAGACTTTCTGTGAAAAACAGTATCTGTCTATCATAACTGCCTTACTGGTCCTCCCTGAATCCTTTTCTCAACTCTTAGGGGTTTTTTTTTTCTGAATGCTGTCTTGATTTATTTTATGTATACTTTCAGTGATGTCTACCCCTGCCCTTATTGTCCTGATTAATTCAGCAACTAATAGTTCAAGTCTCAGTAATTATTTGCATGCCTCATCTTCATGCCCTCCTGTTTTTACAATGCACTTATTCAGTGCATTCAGGGGCTGAATGACTAGGACAAGAGTGGGGCCTGGTATCTTAGACAGAGTTTACTTGAACATTATGATGGAAAAGGGGAAGTCACTATAGTACAAAGATCTAAAATGCTTTCCATCCTCTCTTCCATAGGAATAACATGAGTTCCACTAACCATATGGAAACATTTAAGGTACAAAGTTTAATAGTTTTCTTCTATTATTTGGCATATGTATCATTAGTTTCATGGTTTCTCATTTATACTACCTTTTGTTAAGGTATCCTCTTCCTCTATCCTTGTTCACTCTTCTTCTTTCCTCCAATAATTCTTCTCTTTGTCTAGGCTGATGTGCAAACTTCCAATATGCAATTCTTGTTTCTGAATTATCACAATGTTTTCCCACTTATTTTTTTTTAAATTTTGATTTATATGCCACCCTTCTCCGGAGACTCAGGGCGGCTTACAATGCGTTAAGCAATAGCCTTCATACTTTTGTATAGTTTATACAAAGTCAGCTTATTGGCCCCACAAACCGGGTCCTCATTATGGCTTTTCTTTCTTTGCCTTCTTTGCCTTCAGAGTTTTCGACAACACCAGCTTTTCTGTTTGAAAGGTTCTGGTTTCAGAGAATTGTAATTGTAATTCATTGTTCTTTTTGGTATATTTAGTTAATTTTGCAATTGCTATAGTATCAACTCTCCATGCTTGGATAGCATTTCCTGCATTAGAAATAGATCTGAATTTCCCTGCTCATTACTTCAAGTTAATTTAGTAGATTAAAGTCCATGTATTGATCATTCACTCATCTTTACTTATAGACTACTCGGGCACACAATCCAGTCTACTCCCTTTACTTTGCAACAGCACCTTAGTAACTGTGCTGGGTATGGTGGATCAGTGGCTGGAAATAGTTGCAAGATACACATACAAAACATACTCTTGGAGAGGATCCAACAATCACTTTAGTAAAACTAAAATGTTATAGTGAGTTATCTGTCACTTGCTGTAAAGATTGAAGACCACCAGAGACTGGTAAAAAGTTCCTATATAGTCTTACAGAAATTAAAACTGAGCATGTATTTAAATCTGACTTTAGGTGGGTTTTTTTTTTGTATTGTTTTGTTTTACAACTAATATGGGTACGGATACAATATGAATACTTTGGACTTAGCCTATGATAACATGAATGCCTGTTAAAATTATTATTGTTCTAACAGTTTGACCTTGCATTCTACTCTGAACATAGAGAGTAGTAAATATAGTCATTACTAATATCCTTGAGAATCTTATAGTTTATGGAGAAATCCAGTTTGCAAAACAAAGGTCATTGATTGATGCAACACGAGTTACAGCTCTGCAAAGATATATGTCATAAAGGAGTAATTGCTACATGTATATGAGATACTTTAGCAATTAAAGCTATTGTAGCTAGATATATTGATTTTTACATTAAAGTGGTAAGCAAAGGCAGAGATATTCAGGAATCATCAATGACCTGGGTATAAGCATGCAGAAGGCATTTGAAACAATAAAAATTCCCTCTAGAGGTAAAAAAAGAATATTCCCAAGAATTATTTCCTTTAGTGAGCCATTGACTTTAATGGTCTGAGGAGGAGGAGGAGGAATTGACACAATACTGAAATTCAGACATTATTTAAATGACATTTTTTGCCTTCAGGCTTATCAGAGTTTTAAGAACAGTTTTAAGCCTCCCAAGAATTGAGATTTTATAGTGGCTTTGTTTAGCCATCCAAAGCACAGCTACAGTATAATTCCCATTCTATTTTTCCAAAGGAAGTTCCAAAATTTACTTGAGTTTTTTTAAATACTCTAAGCTAACTAATAGCATGACTATGCACAATATCATGCATTCTCAAATTTGAACTGGGAGAAGTGGAATTGCCCCAGGCAATTGACAGATGAAAGGGAGAAGTGTCCTTTTTGCTCTCTGAATATTCCACTCCAGCAGTTGAACCCTAAATCAAGCTTAGTTTTACACTCTGTGTCAAGCAGGAAAGAAGAAAGTATTGAAAATGGTCTGGAAATGATCTGTATGGAAGGAATTTGAAAAGGAGACAAAAGATGGCTTTATTCACAATATGTATGCAATGCATAGTAGCCCTGCAAAAAGCAACCATCATTCACCTAGATTGGTGATAGCAAATCTATGACATGTGTGTCATAAGTGACACGCTATGTCATTTTTGGTAACATGTCAGGCCTCTGGACCTGCATGAAAGGACCCTCCTCTTGCATGTTTACTGGAGCCTCCCAAAAATACATAAAACCAGAGCACTTTTTGGAGGCTGCAGGACCACACAAGAGCATTCTTGAAGAGCCACGATGGCACAGTGGTTAGAATGCTACTTGCAGGCTACTTCAGCTGACTGCTGGCTGTCAGCAGTTTGGCAGTTCAATTTTGACCAGTTCAGGCTTCCATCCTTCCGAGGTCGGTAAAATGAGGACTCAGATTGTTGGGAGCAATATGCTGACTCTGTAAACCACTTAGAGAGGGCTGTAAAGCACCGTGAAGTGGTATATAAGTCTAAGTGCTATTGCTATTCTCTGAAGTTTCCAGGTTTCATGCACCTTGGAGCTCCCTCATATAGGCATTTTGAAAAATAGTTACAATTATAGCAGTATTTATTTATTAAATAATAAATTTAAATAATCTAGTCTTTATTATAAGATGAGCCCAGTAAATTTACTATTGCTGACCTAGACAAAGTATCTTCATACTGTGAAGCTGTCTTCTTTGTAATAACACTTTGGCTCCTCCAACATGTGAGGAAAGACATAGGTCAGGTCTTGTACAGGGGCCCCTTTTGGTCATTGGAACAATTATAGGCAGTTTCACATGGCAGGAGAAGCAAAGCAAGGGACCACTTTGTTTTTCAGAAGAGGGTGAAGAAGGCCAGACTGCTTTACAAAGAAGTTTCAAAGAAAGAAGGTTCAATGCTCAAATCACCGTCAAAGACAAACACCCCCTCAAAGCCTTGTTCAGCAATAATATATAAGTTGATTAATTACGGTATTATGCATTACATTGTCCATTTATTGAAAGCATTTCTGTCCTACTTTTCCTCTACAACTTAACCAAAATCCCTTGCTTGCATTTAAGCAATGACTTTTTAGAAGCAGCATAAAATCAAAATATTCAAAATATGATGCTTCAGAGAAATGCTCCGCCACATTATATTATAATGTATCCAGCTTTCCCTTTTTTCTTTTCTTAAATACTTCCCATTTCTGAACTGAAGTTACACTCAGAAATAAAGAGACGGGAACAAAAGCAGAAATTAATTTTAAAACTAGTAAACTATTGGTCTACAATTAAATTTAAAGTCAGTAGGTAACCTGAAATCTTAAACCACAAATTATCCCTACACCCATTATAAAAGTTGCATCACATTTCCATTCTCCCTTAACAATTTTAGGTGGGTAATACCCAAAATTATAATGTAAAAACTAATACAGGATTCAAGCAATTTTTAAAAACTAACCCTCATCATAGAAACCCTGGCAAACAAACAGAAAAGTATCTTGACTCTGCTTCTATCTGTGCTACTTTTCCACTCATCTACATCATTGCTCCACCTAATGCAGTCTTTACCCCTCAAAAAAACAATCTTAGCGGACTTCCGGTGGCAACGCTTCGCTGCCAAGTCGCTCCTTTTTGGAGCGCTAGCCCCGTGGCTTCGTAGGAACCGCTGACAGCGAAAATCAGC
>JANHZT010003477.1:139894-150105 GCA_032468215.1 Stegonotus admiraltiensis | reverse complement strand
GGGGAAATGGATGTAAAATTTTTTTAAAAACTTTTTAATTAAAAAAAAAACAATCTTAGCAAGAACTGTCACCAGTGGTTGGTTGCCTCCGGTTTGCACCGGTTCTATAGAACCGGTAGTAAAACTGGCAGGAGGCTCCGCCCACTGACCCTGACATCATCAAAACACTTCTGCAAATGCCCCGTCACGAACCATTAGTAAAGGTAAGTAGAACCCACCCCTGACTGTCACCCATGAAAAGATAGTTTCTACTTGACTCAAATTATAAGAAGATCAGATGAAAGGCAATAAAAATTCCAACACAATCAAATAAGCATTTAAAATCAAAAACACAGATTCTGTAGGCTGCAGTGGAGAAAATAAGAGAGAATGAATCACCCTACTCAGTCAACTGCCTGTTATGTATTTGTCTTAAGAGGGTATTTGTTAGGAAAGCAAGGAACAATAACTCGGCACAGTTGGGAATCAACTAACTTTTCAAAGTTATAAAGCATCCATCCAGAATTTCAATTCACAGGCAGAAAGATCAAATGGAAAGAAAGATGTATTGACACATAAAATGCTTTCACACAAGTCCCTTGTCTTTATGTCTTTGATTATTCTGATTTCATGTTCCAATTTGGCTCCATCTTCTCATTATCCACCTCAGGTTGGTGAATTCTGAAACTATCTTTCAAGTAGCAGCAGCTATTTCCACCTTTGAAAAATTGTAAAATAATTTCTGAACTCAGTGTTAATTTATATTTTCCTTTTTAAATATGTTTAACAAAATTACAATCCTGAAAGTTTAAAGTTTTGACTAGCTATGTGAGAAAAAAAATAAGAAATCTAAGGCAAAATGTAACTTGTTACATAAATACTACACAACACCATTTTGAATTCATAATTGACACACACCTTTCTAGTCTTTCAAGTCCTAACAACCAACTAAGGTTGTAAGAGACCTCCTTTTTGATCTTGATGTTCAGTACATTGGGAGGGGCTTGATGAAGAGCAAGCCTCTTCCAGCTCTATAATTCTATGAAATTCTAGCCCAAACCTTGCTCTATATCATGTAGATCTTCAGTGAAAGATGCACTATCTAATTTGCTAATATAAAACTTTCAAGACTAGGTGGTAAAAGAAATTGCTTTTATATAAGAGTATATTGAGAACTTTATTGATAACAGAGTCCTATAGCTGTGATGGCGAACCTGTAGCATGCATAGCCATATCAGTGGGCATGCGAGCTCAGCTCTGGTGCACATGCATGCACCAGCCAGCTGATTTTCTGGCCTTCTGGGCCCACCAGAAGTAGGGAAACAGGCTGTTTCCTGCCTCCGGAGGGTCTCGGTGGGTGGTGGGGAAGGCTCATTTTTCTCTCTCCCCAGATTCCAGAACCTTTCTAGAAGTCTGGGGAGGCAAGAATGGCCTTCCCCACCCACCCCCCGGAGGCCCTCTGGAGGCCGTTTCTCAGCTTCCAATGGGGAAGGCTGTTTTAGCCCTCCCCAGGTTTCTAGAAAGGCTTGGAGCCCGAGGAGAGCAAAAAACGGGCCTTCTGGTCCACCAGAAGTTGGCAAACAGACCATTTCCAACCTCTGGAGGGCCTCACAGTGGTGTGAAAAGCTGTTTTCACCCTCCCCAGACTCCTAGAAAGGCTCTTTGCATGCCAGGAGTGGGGGAAATGGGGGGATCACACGTGCATGTGTGGTGGAGGGGCACATAGAATTATGGGTGTGGGCACACATGCACGTGACCTCCCCACATTCCCCACACTCCTGGCATGCAATGGCAAAAAGGTTAGACATCGCTGTCCCATAGGCTACGCTCATCCTTATCGTGATCTCTTTCACAGCAATACAAATACTGAGATTCATTTAGACTGAGACAGGATGAAAATGATATAAAAAGCAAACAAACAAAGGCATTTTTCCTAGTGGTACAACATGGAGTAACCAAACTCTGGCACAACCAGCCTCAAACATGTTCCAAGTACCACAAGTGTGTACAGACTGCAGCAGAAATTTGCAACGTGTTATTTCACAGTTGCTATTATTTTACTAATAACAAGCATGAAGTAACAATCTGCAAATTTCTGCGACAGCCTGTAATGACAGTGAGAATAACCTTGAGGAATACAAAGAAGAGGAACAACCAAGACAACTATCACATAAGAGAAATCTGATGCAATTTGAGAAAGCACCTCATATTTGACTCTTCCTAGTTCTCTTGAATGTAAAGGTGGGGAGTGGGATGAGCTTGAGAAAAAATGTACTAGCAATTCTGGAACAGCTTTCCCCAGCTTGGTGCAATTTCAAGTGTGTTGAGACTTTAGTTTCAACCAACATGACTGGCCATGCTGGCCATTAGTCCTGAGAATTGAAGTTGTAACAGATCTGGAAACGCACCATTATGGGGCCAACTACACTGTGAATTGTATTGTGACAGTAGGTATACATAACTTGTTCCTTTAAAACTGTAAATATTTTTTTAGTATATTCTCCTCCTTTTTCTAGCAGACACTCTGTTTGAAAACCAAGATATAATCAATAGCCCAACAATGGGATTTGTTTCCACAGAAGAGAAGTTTATAAAATCTTTTTCATCAAATGTTGTAACCTTGCAAGGAGGCCAAGTTTGACGTCAGGGCTCACTAGGCAGCCTTCTGTGAAACAAACCCCTTTATCGTCTTCTAGGAAACTGAAAAGTTTAAAGATAACAATTTGAAAAATGTTGTGAGAAGCAACTTGACATTCAGCAAAGGCTCCCCATTTACATCTGAAGGAGTTTGTTTTTCTTCAGAAAGAAGTGCAAAGAACAGATTTCTACCTTAATAAAAATAAACTGGAATAATATATAAGTGAGATTGTATGCTTTTTTTAATTCCCCCCCCCTTATGCATTAGTCAGTCTTTAAACTACCAGTCTCAACAGTTTTAAATTATTATATTCCTGTCATAAATACATGACTTGTCCATTTTGTTTCTTAGTGGTTGTCACTCTGAGGCTGTTCATTAAATTCTTCCCACAATAGTCAGGAAATTTTATTAAGATACTGTATGTTTGTGTGTGTACAAAATAAAGGGGAAACATAATTGCATTCAGAATACTTTTGTAGTACAGAATCATATTGTATCTTAATTCCTCATAATTGGCAAAGATTTGTAAGCTTAGAGGCAACAGGGTAATTGTTACGTTGTTGCACTTTTAATTTTTTTTCTTGTAGTTAACTATATTAAAAAAAAATAACAAGCAAGACTCTCAAAAATGGTCCTCAATCTTGAGTCACATATTGGCACAATTCAAATAACCGATAAACATTAGGTAGAATAATTAATCAAAATTGTTGGTATTTTAAATTTAAGTTTATTTGATATCTTAACACCATCTTGCTTACATATCAAAAGAAATGGTTCACTAATAGCTAAAATATTAATTATAATTCAGGAACGTATTACTATCAAACCTCTCCATTTTTTCCATCTCAATTTCATGCGTGCTTCAGTCAAATCTTGATTCCTGTTTTTCTCATAACCGTTATCAGCTACCAATTTATATTTCATCAATTAAAAATATATTTAATAGTTAAGCCTTCAATTATAGTTAAATAGTTAAGTTTTCAATTATAACCAAAAACATATTAGGTTTTTTTTTCCTCATTTATTAAGATCTACAAGTCTATAAAATAAATTTCTGGATATGTTCAGCATGTAATTTTTAAAAAATTAAATGATACATATTCAAAGGATTTCCTGTTCACTTAAAAATTTACTTAAGGATTGCAGTGCAGTGTCAGAGTTCCAGAAAAGCCCTGACTCCCAGTAAAGATGCAGAAGCAGGCATTTTCCAAAGTTCTCTTTACTAGAAATAGGTAAACTGGCACATCTGGGAAATCCCGAATCTGAAAAGCCCGGGCTTTCCTTCAGTAATTCAAAGCTCCCAAAACCGCCCCCTTTCTCCTCAATTGATCACATGCTCCAATCAACTTCCGTTCCACCTCGACCCAGCCCCTGACCACTCCTCCTCCAGATGCTGGATCACCCTGACCTTGACTGATAGGAAGAATGCTATTATGTCTACTAATTCCTCTCTCCTAAATCCCCACTCCTACTTTCCCACACTTGAGGAGGTGGCAGCATTGAAGCTTCCGGCCTAATATGGCTTCCAAGGCTGACATGCAGTTTTGTTGTTGTCATGCATAGATATTACACCAGGACATATTGCCTAGGAGTTTGCTATCATAGGGTAGTATCGTGACTTCATTGAGTGAATTATACAAATTTGCACAATAAGATCATGACATGCATACCATTTCTTGACTTTTGTTGACTCCAGTGTGGCTGCATACTATCCAACACATCTGGAGGATTAAATACTTTCTTTTGTGCACTGGTTCAACATCAGATCCCAATGAACTCAAGAGGTTTTTCTTGGGTTATCAATAGTGACAGACAGACAGTGTATCTTCTATTATTTATTCAATGAATATCATATTGAAATGACAGAATATAAATGAGCTATAACTAGAGGAAGCTATTCCACAACCTCTTACTAAATGCTGGGAAGAAATAGTCTTTGGCTTATCTATGTGGATTTTTTGTGGTTGTTTCTTGTTCTATTTCTTTTAATAGGCCCTCCTTTCCTATTATTGGAAAGAGAAGAAGAGAAGTTCACAAAAATGTCAATCTAGTTTAATGAACAGACTCCCGGACAGGTTCAAATTCCTACTCAGCCATGAAACTTTCCAGTGAATTTTGGCCAACTATACCCTACAGATAACATTTTTGTAGTGAATAAAACATAGAATAATGCAATATGATCTGCCTCATATTTAAAATGAGATACAACTGCAATTAAAGTGGGAGGTAAAATTCATTTTACTGCCTGTTTTCCAGGACTAATTTCTGCCCCACCAAATTTATATGTTTATTCTTAATAAAATATCCAGACATAAATTCTCTGAACTGATTGGGAGCAAAACACTTTTAAAATGTCTTTCTCATAATTCTTGAGTGATTTTTTTCCTTGGTTTCTTTTCACAGAAAAAAAAAATGTCCAGTTTGTTCCTAGCAGTGTGGACCTCTCTTTCAATGTATTTTTTTTTCCCTGAAGCATTTTCTGGACCAATTATAACTCTAGCTGGAGGTCACATTCCAAAATGTTCTGCAAAGGAAACTCAACTTCACAAAAGAGTTTTATGTATTTATTAACACATAGACCACACTAAACAACCACAACTACCTTACATCTTTCCCCAAATCAGATTTATTTCTAGAGAAAGATACAAACCAGACTTTGTTCTTGCTAGTTTTATTCCAACAAGGGTCTTTTGGATTTAAAACATTCCCAAAAAGACTGTGGAAGATTCTTTTATGTTTCTACAAATTATATCTAAAGTTTGCTTCCATCTGTATTGAGATCTCTCATACTACTAAAACCTGTAGAATTATATGTATTGGTGCATGGGGAGGGGGAGATTTCTTAAAATATAGATAATTTCTAACCTAGATGTCTGTTTCATGGTCTCAAATTGAGAAGGTTTCTTTTTGAGGGGGAAGGGTGTTGTGCTCAGTAAAAGACTTCTTTGTTGGAAAGAACTGTAACAAATCCGAGAATAAGTAATTTTCTCAAAAGGTGAATAAGGTTTCAGCAAGCTCAAAACTCATATACAAAGGGGCTGCTAATGAAATCGTAAAGAAAAATGTTTGGCTTACAAACAAAAATAAGACAAATGACCAAAGAATTATCACTTTCTGTGAGTTATTTTGCTATATGTGCTAATTACAGGGTATGAGAGGGATTCAAGTATCTCTTAATATATCTTCTCATTCACTACTGAGGTGTGAAGACAGAAAGGACTGCAAGTCATTCTTTTCATGACTGAAAGAAACTAATCAGAGTATTAGAGCCAGCATTTAATATCTGGAGCTAGATGATCCTATTTGCACCACTTTGAAGGACAAATACATTATTATCAATGCAGTTAATGAAAGGGAAGATGGGATCTCAAGCAGATGTATTTATTTATCTCAGATACAATATAATCTCATCAGAGAAAGAACTGATTTAGGAAAGAAACTCACTGGGATATGACTTGAATAGATAGATGTGCTGTTAGAATTAACATAGTTATTGAAATAGGACAAAATCAGGGCTTAGTTCATAATCATTAAATGAGGTTATATGTTAGATGCATGGACAGTGGGATATATAATGGCTTCCAAACAAAGGTCACTTTTATGCTGTTTAAAAATTAAAAATAATAAAAATAACAAGGAGATTTGTCTTTCAAGCCAAAGACACATTGCAAAGTGCAAAGTGCCACAAACTTGTATATTCTTTTAGATAGCATATCTTAAACAGTCAAATAATTAAACAGTGTGCCTAATGTGCTCCTAATTTGAGTAATGAATACTTGAAAATCTGTTATTCTTTTGTATAACTGGAGATCAGAAGCTAAATATGCACATTTTATGTTTTAAGTATCTGTGGAATAAGATGTACCCTGTAACGATTTAAAAAAAACATACTCAAAAAGATGTCTGCTTTGAAAAGCCCCCAGGCTCCAAAAACTGGTCCCAAGCTAGCTTCTTGTAGTTGCCAAAGGGACATCACTATCATGCCATCTAAATTTGTGGAGCTGCTTCAGAAAGAGGCTTTTGTAACAGCTTCTGTCCATTCCAAATGATGCAGTTGGTCTTTTTAGCTGTTTACCTCTTAGAACAGGGGTGTCAAACTTGATTTCATTGAGGGCCACATCATGGTTGTGTTTGACCTAGGGGGCCGAGTGGACATAGGGTGGGAGTGGCCAGCTCAATGTCACTCGTGTTGGGGCGCCTATGGTGGCCCAAGCTCCATTTTTGCTGGCAGAGGCACCATGGGCTGGTCCTTTGCTGTTTCCAGGGTGGTCCCATGGGCCAGATCTAAGCATCCGCGGGGCCAACCTGGTCCATGGGTCTTGAGTTTGATACCCCTGTCTTAGAACATCCCTCTGTGCACTCTGATTTCTTCATTCTGTATCCACTAAACTTAGCCTTATGTATGAAATTGCTGCTCTTCAAAGAAATATACCAGTGTGGTCTTGCTCAACGCATAGATCTGTGCAAGTTGAGATCTCCCACTCTGAAAGTCCACCCTCCTGATCTCTTGCCATCCCCTAATTTTGGCTTCTAAGCTTTTCTTTTGTTTGCTTCCTTCTGTGCTCTTTTGATTTGAACTCCTTCTTTAAACTAAAAGAACTTTTTATTTTTTTCCCTTCTACTTCAACCTAATTTAACCCCTTGTCTTGCCTTTTAATTTCAATCAGACAGCTTTGACATAAATACTGGAGGATTGGTACTCTTATTCTTTGAACTACTGTTTGGCTTTATTTTTAAAGTCAAAGTAATAATCTGAACACTAGAATTTAAGACCAAGGAAAGAGTGGATGACACCTCACTGTCAACAATGCATGAATTCTAGAGGTTACAAATACAAACTTTATAACAGCAAGAAATATCTTAGAATCTTCATCTGTCCCAAGAAAGAGCACATGTATCTGACATGGAAATGGACTAAGAAGAGATGTTGGTAACTCATTGAGAACATCTTGGTAAAAGATAGAGTAAAGCAGGAGTTCATCCCATGATTCAGCTCCCATGCTGAGGAGGACACAGCCTTTTGTATTATGGGATTTTTGCAGTATTTACCCTCCTATATTGCTGATGATGATATTTAACCTCATTAGTGTAAAGGCTCTTCCTAATGTATTTGCTGTTCCCAAAGTGTACTACCATCTTGATTTACAGGTAGTCCTTGACTTATAACCAGTTACTTAACAACTGTTAAAAGTTATAATGGACCTTCAAAAAGCTACTTACAATATGTCCTCATAAATCTGAACACAACCCTGTGGTCATGTAATCACAGGCTACTAGCCTACATTTATGACCAATTGCAGCATCTTGCAGTCATATCAGCACTATTTATGATATGTTTTTACTGGTTTCCAACAAAAACACCCATTCATAAGAATAGATTCATTTAACAACCACATGATTTTCTTAACAGACCTGGTGACTTGCTTTACATCATAAAAATAGTCATAAAATCAAGTCTGATCACATGGTGCATCAACTTGTGACCACAATGACTTATGACCAGGCTATATAGACCACCCATATTCTGTCTGCAACTCTTTAAGAGCTATCACTCTCTGATCTTTTCCCAGATCTACCAGGATCTATCTCACTTGAGAAATCCAATTTATATAATTTGTCATTCATTTGGATTTCCCCAGAGGAATTATATTTAGCTGACATGATAAGATGTACCAGACTGTGGTGGTGGTGAAAGTGAGCTTCTAGCTAGTAGCTGAATACACATAGCCATAGTCTAATTTTGATTTTACAAATTCTGCTTTCAAATATAAAGCGGCATTAACATACAGTTTACTATTTGAAAAAATGGCATCAGATGCATTGATTCCCATTGGATATTATGATCATTTCTTGAGTATCCTCCCAAGACAGAAGAGACAACCAAGAAACAAATCTTGACCTTGCAGCAACAGACCCCACACTTCCTGCCAGGAGGTCAGCAGGTGCTAACTTACTAGGAGCCTCTTCCACTGAGTACTAAAGATGTACTGGTACTAGTACTAAATACTCAAACTGTACCACATTGTACAGCTTGAAAGTCAAAACATGGTAAAGTGAAAGAGTGCTTAGCTATGCAAAACTGCTTCAAGATAACCTGATGAGGAAAACCAGGCCTGACCAACAGTACTTAACTAAGGTCATTTAGGAAACAACTTGCGCATGACAAAAATTTTGGAATAATGCCAATCTGTGACAGCTTCTAGAATTCCTAGCTAACTCTGGCATTTGACTTTGACTTGTATCCTAACTTCTTAATGAGTTTTCTTTAGATGTTATTACCCAGTGAGTTATCTTTTGGGTTCTAAATTGGACTCGATTTGTGGTCATAACGTTAACTTAATGGATTATAAGGATAATAATCCAGTTAACATGCTGATGTTTGAAAGAATAACAGAATATCAGAGTTGGAAGGAACCTTGGAGGTCTTCTAGTCCAAACTCCTCCTCAAGTAGGACACCCTATATCATTTCAAAAGAATGCTCATGCTTGAGAACTAAGCACTTTGTGCACTAATGTGTCTCTTTCCTGTTCAAGAATATCCCCCTACACATGAAATTTATGCAGAGATGATTCACAGAGCATGCTAAAATATACACAGAGCAAGGATTAGTCTAGCATGCATTATCCCATTTATCTTTTAAATGTTTAATTGTAACACATGAAGAATTCAAAACTACTTAGTGCAATCTCAAAGGAAAGAAACCTTTGTAAAAAAAAAGTTAAATGCTTCCCTCCTACTGTGCACAATGTATGGGGGGGAAATGCCATATTTGGGTGTGAGATGGAACCATGATGAAGAGCAGAAAGCCTTTGGATTTAGGGTATACTCAATGTTGCATTCCCTGCTGATTGTACATGCTCCTTTCTGGGCTTTTTTTTTTTTTTGGTCAGATTTTTTAAAAAAAATCAGTTTTGGATGGCAACAGGAAAATGACATAATAAATTGGATTCCCGATCCAGCCCGCCCCTAAATTTTGCCAATTTTATTTGATGCATCTTAAGTTAGATAGGTTGGTTAGACCACTGAATCCAACATCTACCTTATATGCAGCAACACAAATCAAAGCATCCATGACAGGTGGCCAACTATCTTCCTTTGAATGTATCTGGTGAAGGGAATGCCACTTTATCTCTGCATAATTGCTTCCATTGTCAGAGTCCACTTAAAGTTAGGATATTTTTTTCCTAACATTTGGCTGGGATCTGTCCTCCTGTAATACTGGATACAATACTTGAGCTGCCAGAAGTATGCATGGCTAATTATAGGACAAGCTGACGAGTTATATGATATATCTGGAACAAAATCAGGAGAGTCTATGGATTTAGCTATGCAAGCGTAGAGCCAGGACTAACAATTCCTGCCTGCCTCTCATACTGTCCAGCTAAGCTTCCTAAATAACTAAGCTACAGAAAGGCCAGCAACTGGAGAGGGGGGTTATCAGTGACTAGAAAAGCTGAATCCCTACATATTGTACCATATGACTATCATTAAGTGTTGTACCTTATGATTCTTCCCATTACTCCCATGTAACACCTCTCCTGCGCGAGCTGCACTGGCTGCCGGTGGCCTTCCGGATCTGCTTCAAGGTGCTGG
>JANHZT010003477.1:74832-90200 GCA_032468215.1 Stegonotus admiraltiensis | reverse complement strand
CCTTCACTAAAACCATCTAAAAATTTATCAAAGGACAATTTTAAAAAACCCCTCAAACCCTTCTTTGCGCCATGCCAAAGATGAGGTAGTACCATGTTTCCCTGAAAATAAGACATGTCCAGATAATAAGCCCAACCGGGCTTTTAAAACAGCAGCCTGGCTGCTTCCCTTCCCTGCCATCTCTTTATCGAGAGGGGTGGCAGGTGCGGTGAGGGAGAAGCAAGATGCATGGAGTAAGACATGGCTCCCCTTGCTGTCTCTTCTTCCCCTGCCTCGCTGGGCATGGCAAGGCTCCTGCCCTCGCTTAGCCACCCGCCCCCTTTAGGAATGCAATTTGGGGGTCGCAGGTGGGGCAGGCAAGAAGCAGGATGCAGGTCTTACCTTTCAAGCTCTGTCACTTCCTTGCCCTTGTGTCCAGGGAAACACGCTGTAAAAGAAAACCTTCTCATGAGTTCAATCAAACTTCTTGAACTCACAAGGTTTTCTTTTACAGCATGTTTCCTGGACACAACGGTGAGGAAAGTGACAGAGCTGAAAAGATAAGGCACGCATTCTGCTTCTCACCAGCCCTACCTGCCACCCCCAAAATGCATCCCTAAAGGTGGCAGGTGGCTAAACGAGGGGCAGGAGCCCTGTCATGCCCGGCGAGAAGAGATGGCAAGGGGAGCCACGTCTCGCTCCATGCCTCTCACTTCTCCCCTGCCCCACCTGCCACCCCTCTCGATAAAAAGATGGCAGGGAAGGGAAGCAGCCAGGCTGCTGTTGCCATTGGGGTGGGGTGGGACATTTTGGGCCACAAGACACGTGTCTTACCTTTCAAGCTCCATCACTTTCCTCGCCGTTGTGTCCAGGGACACATGCTGTAAAAGAAAACCTTATCTCAAATTCGAGAAGTTTGATTGAAATCTCAGAAAGCTGCACAAATATTTTATTTTATTATTTTATTATATTTATTGTTAGATAAAAGCAGCTAAATTTAAAACTTCCTTAACTTTAAATTGCTATGTCTATAAAAAAACTCCTTAAAAAACCCCCAATTAACTATTTTTTTTAAAGCTCTCAGTTACTTACTGAGTTACTTACTGAAGGCACAAGGCAGGCAAGCAGGCAGATTGAGCTGCTCACCGATTGCATTGATTGCAGGCAGGCAGGTTGAGTTGCTAGTGGATGCAATGGGTTGCAGCAGCCGAAGCAAGGCAGGAAAAGCGAGCGAGCCCGAAATAAGCAGCAAGCTGCCAAGTAGGCAAGTGGGGACCAGGCGATTGGGTGGGCATGGGCGGGGGGGCAGGGATTTTTGCTACCAGTTCTCCGAACTACCCGCCACCATCACTAACGGATTGCCCGATCTGGTCCGAACCGGGAGCATTTCACCCCTGCCCCTGCCCCACCTGCCACCCCTCTCAATAAAGAGACAGCGAGGAAGGGAAGCAGTTGTTGCCATTGGGGTGGGGTGGGATGTGTTGGGCCACTTGGCTGGTGCAAAGAACAGCCCGACGCTTGCTGCCTCCTGCACCCCCCAAATAATAAGACCCCCTGATAATAAGGCCAAGCCCTTATTTGGGGGGCTCAAAAGAAAATAAGACCCTGCCTTATTTTCAGGGAAACACGGTAGTTGTCCTTTCAAGGGTAGTGCACAATCTATGAATTGTCTTGGATTCAGAGTTCCTGCTTTAAACGCAGGTGGGATAAAGTCCATTCATTCCTGAATCAGGAAGCCTTTCAGATAGTCACACATGGCGTAATTACCTCAAGGCTCAACTCTCGCAATGCAATTTAAATTAAATATGTAGAAAGAGAAGTAGCAGTACCTGGGGGCAGAGTCAAGAGAGGACTCAGCCTAGAATTGTTATGTGTCCACAAACACTCCAAGTCTAGCCTCCCCCTTGAATTCTGTTAACGCTTACCTAGTGCCAATTTAATGCTGGTTCTTAGTTGGCTAGAATCTTGTGCATAGGCTTGAGAAATAAATCTGAAGTGGGATTTAAAGTGATCCTGATTCTTAATGCCTGACAAAACTGGCCCTAACTCAGAAAAGCATGATGAAAAATGACAGAATTTCTAGTCTGACAGAAAAATATATAAAGGTCTAATTTTTTTGTTCTGCAGACAGTAATCAAAAGTAAAGATTTTAAGATGGCCGAAGTGTCTGAAAATCTTGTCCCAAGGGTTGAATTAAGGGTTAAATATCTGAACACTTGTGATTTACTGTTCAGCCCACATGAAAGACCTCACACAGATCCACAGATACACTACATGCTGACAAAATAGACAGACAAGGTAGGAAAAGGTAGAAGAATTCATAAAGACCTTATCTATTTAATTCATTTAAATCTGATTTTTCCTTCAGAGTTTAAGGTTATAATTTTATCACCACAACAAACTTGTAGAGTAGATTAAACTAGTGACTAGGCCAAAATCATTTAATTAGTTTCAGTGGCCGAAAGTAGACCTCAATCTAGTTTTCCAATACCTCCACCACTACACTCACCATTTCTTTCTGCACATTCACTGCTCTAGGCGCATAGTCTACATTTATGTTTTATGCTTTCGTGTTTAAGTCAGAACTAGAACTCATAGTTTCCTGGGTTTCTAGCCCAGTGACCTAACCACTATAACCAACTGGTTCTGATAATCTTCGTTTAGTACCATTTCAAACCCAAACGTTTAAAACCTAAAATGTTTTAAAACCTAAAAGTATTCTGACTGACAGCCAAATCTGCATTTTTTTTCCTCCCCAAGTCAATGCTTTTTAAAATATATTTTAGTTTAAATTGTAAGTACTTTTGCATAAAGATATTTGGATATTTTGTTACATTTTTATCAAAATATGAAAATGCATACCTTTTCAGAAAACTTCCAGTTTTAAAATCTCTGGCCACTCCATCCTCCCTTTAAAAAAACAAAAACTAAACAATCTCAGTGCTTTCATATAAATGTTCACAGTCCATGGGACAAAATGTAACCTTGTAGACTTCCCTCAGCCAGTGAAAAAATGAGCAGGAGTTGCTCAGCATCTACCTGTGAAAGCTGCCCTTCAAAAAGGACTGGAATCAGGCCAGAGTTCTGTGAGTTGAGGGATTAGATGAGAAGGCTACCAGATGAGAAAGAATTACCTCTAAGCAAGTCTGACACTGGTATTCCATCTTATTTTAGAAATTAGGAACAGTTTACAATTGACCCAAGCTTAATTCCAAGCCCTTTATAAATTTTCCAAATTAGAATATAAATAAATCTAGGCCTATTGAAATCTTAAGAGCAGTAAGAGAAATGCAATAATGTTGAAAGTTGTTACTAATGGATTCTGTATGTGAAAACTATAGTCAGGAAGAGAAATTAAAAAAAAAACCCAAGCATTTGTCAGCAATATAAGCAATTGCACATTTAGAAACACATGCACATAACCCACATGCTTCGATATTGATTATCAGATAACATTTGACACCATTTAGAGATAAGCATGTAGGCCAAAGTTGCTGGTTATCACATCTGTATCATTATATAGTACTTCACGGTTAATAGTTCTTCAGGGAGGGAGGGAGGAAGGGAGGAAGGAAGGATCAATTTCACAATTGGAAGCAAATTTGGAAGACTTTAATATAATATATATTATAATAATATGGACTAAAACCATCAAAATATCTGTCAAAGAAAATTACTGAGTCCAAAACAACAAATATTTCCTGGAATAAGTACTGCAACTTTGCTTTGCTGCATATTCTGAGGAGCTGTTAACTATACCTTTGTTAAGGTATTTTTAACCTGTCAGCAATATATGTCTTTTGTTCTTTAGCCTTTTAGGTTAATAAAATCAAGGCCAGCAATGATGAGGCTATTACATATCAGTAAAATTTAATGTACCACGGGGAATGTGTGTTAAGGGGGGGAGAAGAAAAATCCCCTTAATTGAGTGTTCAGGGCCAGCACCACCTATCTGGACACCTCCCTTTAAAAGTAATTCTGCCTACTGAGATGTTATTATTGCCAGGGCCCCACCACAAGGATGTTATAAATGCATTCTTTCCAAAAGAGCTTTGTGAATATGCAATTGAAGAGATGGCCATGTGCTGAAAAACACAATGCTGTCACTTCTTTGTGTTTTTTGTTATCTTCCAATGGCATTAAAAGTGAGATGATCATTAACATAGATGACAGGTTTAAAATTAAAAGCCACAGAAATGTGGGTTTTGTTCTGTTTTGTTCTGTTACCTTTCAAAATGAGATATGTTCTAGGATAGACGATTTTATTTGTGGAATGATAGTCCCGCTTTGTCTTAGATATTTAACAGACTTGTACTGTACACTGGCCAAAAGAATGGAGGGCGTTGGGTGTTTAGAAATGCAAGCAACTCATCTCTGTGAAAACCATAAACATTTTCTCATTTTTAAAAAAAATGGCATTTGCCATAACAAAATCTCTTAAATGTTTCAGGCACATAATCATATGAAGAATAAAATAAGTGAAGAACTACTTTACTGTTAAGTGTTATAATAGTCCTACTTTTCTGCCATGGATATTATGCATCTTTGTTCAAAGCAGTGACATTGTGTTTACTTTTAGTGACTATAGTAAACTATGTAATGTGACAATGATGCACACACAGTATGACACTTTTCATTTAGGATCTTTTGAGAGGGAATTGGTGACTAATGAAGGCAGGAGAACAATCACAAATGTAGCTGATGTATATAAAGGCAACTTTGAAATGCATGTTATCAGAGCAGAAATAAATTCCATGGATTGCATTGCATTGGCAGTTACTCCATAACACATGTACATTTAGTTGCAGTCTCATGTGCAAATAACACAAATATCTTTCATGTATGTGTCTATAATAAGCATTTGGAGCATCTCATTCTTTTCCTAAAAATAAATTTTGCTTTTGGATGACTGAGCAACACTGTCCATTGCTGAACTTTGCATAAACTGAAGAATCCTCAGATATGTTAAGAACCTCAGGCAAGATTACTAAAAGGTCAGTTTGCTCATGCAAGAGTATTTTTCTAATGAATGATGCAGCCTCTTCTTATCAGATTGCAAAATATTAGGCAAACCACATGGATACAGGTTTATTTGTATGTGGAATAATATAGACGATGTTGAATTAGAGGTCATCATACAACTGGCCATACTACTGGTTTTGCCATCAGCTCTTTGTGTAAATTGGCCAAAGCACAAGGCCTGCATACCACAGAACCTTTTCCATGGAATTAGGATAATAGCACTTCTCTCCCTCATACTGATTTTGAGAGAAAGTTCATTAAGTTATGTGAAGAGCTAAGACATTATGGTGATAAGCACAATAGAAAAAAAGGCCTATAAATAAGAGCCACGGAGAGAACTGGTATTAGAATTCAAAATAAGGTATGTCAGAATGGGTAGGGGTCAGCACTGAAATAAATTTTGCTGGAGGCATTTCAATTTCAGGATAAGAGATGGTGAGGTGGTTAAGGGAAACTGATTAGATTAGTCATTTATATTCATTGGTAGAGAATGTTGGAGTGAGTAAGGGGCATCTGCAAGGGGGATGCTGTTAACTCACATGTAACTATTAATAAAAGAAATGTCCATCATCACTGAGAAGTGAAAACACAGGACAGCATCAACTTCTCTCTTACTGTGGAGTTCATGCAAAGCCTTTCCATACTTTTCACATTCCTTTCTGGCTTTGCCCAATTCGTGCTTGGTTTCTAACAACCTGGTCCTCTAACCTAAAATCTTTTGGAAAGCGCACCTGTTTGAATGCAATTCTAAATAAATATGATATTATTTATAACAGCGATTGATAAGGAAGACAGAATAGAAATAATAGGGTCTAAAGAAGAAGAGGAGGACGACTATGATTCAATCCAGTCTTGAATTTTAATATTCTGCCATGAAAGTTACTGAAAACTATTCAATGTTTTCTCAGTTGTGTTGGCAAAGACGTTTTTCTACTTCCTGAGAAGATAGCTGCTTGGAAATTGATCCCTTGAGAAAAGATTTTCAGCTGAAGATGTATAACCATTTTAGTATGATTGTCAAATAAGGCTGGGATTTAAATACTGTAGGTCATTAGTATAAGTACGTAACAGAACATGGCAGCCTATTACAGGAGCCCAAAATGCAAACAAAAAGACATTTGGAGGGGGGTATACATGCCAAAATAGATTCCTTTTGAAAAATAAAATTATGGCTTCTGCTGAAATAAGTTCCCGTCCCAATGACTCACTGTGTAAGAGTTTCAATTAAGCACATGCATAGAAATAGGATTAGTATTATTTACAAGGACTTTTAAAGGTCTTTTGACAAAGGCTCACAGAAAAAAATCTCAGATACAGTTGCAAATTATAAATGGAGAACAGAGAGAAAAGATAAATAGTTCTCACAGAGAAGAACTGTCAGTTATCAATCTCCCCATTAATATATTTAGGGATTGGTGCTCCTTAACTAAAACTATGGATGAACGATGAAGTGTCTAAATTTGCTGATGACATGACTTATTTAGGATTTTAAAAAATGATAGAGTTTCCAAAAGAATTATTCCCATACTGATGTGAGAAAAAAGACCCTCAAACAATCAGGGTAAACAAATGCAAATGGTACAGTATTCATGGATTAGGTTTGAGCTACCCTGGTGGATAGTTTGATAAAAGTGCTGATGTAATCTGTGGCTGAAAAAAGACAATTTTTATTTTGGAAATTTTATCTTAGCAAAAGAGAAAAAAGCTTTTCCGACATATTCATCACCATCATTACACTATAAAAACTTTAATTGAAAATTGTGAGTTGATTTGCATGATCATATTAATTGGTATAAAAGTATATGATGCCTAAATGTAGATAGTGCAACTTTATACTGAATTTCATGAATGAGAGACCTATTTTGGCCACATGCCATTTTAGCAACTCTGCTGAATTAAATTTAATAAAGTAACTTAAAAATTGTATCCTCTACTTGGTTTACAGAGTTAGCATTTACACTGCATTTTACAGGAATAAATCAAACATTTCTTTTTGCCCACAAAAACCGTACAACATTGAGATGGCCGTCCTATTGTTTTCCTATCTTAGCAGAAAATGATCTAGCTTAAATAGATGTCAGAGAATTAAAAGATGGCCAATATCTTGCCAATGGAAAATCATTTTTGGGGAAAGAAAAAAGTAAGGATAACTCAGCAACTTCTAGTGCTTTTAGTCATTAAAAATATCAGCTACTTCTAAGGCTAGTCTAAATTTTCCTCTTGTTTAAGGATGATTTAGGGAGGACTCATCCTTGTTGCCTCTCTTGATCCATGCCAATAGCATACTATTTTGAGCTTTTACAGTTTTCAGGTGAGAATAACCAGTTGATGGAACCTGGTCAGGAAAGACCTATTTTTCAGAAAACTAAGCTATGAAATGATGTTTGAGAGAAAATTGTATTTCATCCTCAGGGACAATCTATATTACGTTAAACGTGTTGAAAAAAGTTAAACGTGTTGAAAAAAGAATCATTGATTTAAAAATATACAGGATTATTAACATGCATTATTATTTAACAAGGTTTTCCCTATAATATCTTTTTTCATTGTTCAGAGGAATGCAAAAGTTCAGTTTTAACCTGTATACATTATTTTTAGCACTATGTATAGCCTCATGCTATATTGTGTGCCTTTTCCCCCCAATTTATCATGAAAAAAATTACATGTTACATGGTTCCAGGTAAGAAGGTAAATCCATCCTATGTTTGTAAAAGTTGATTTATTGCATCACAGGATAGTTGCTAAGAGGTGTTAAGAATAATAGCAACTGTTATAAGCATGTTTCAAATGTTTAAAAATGCATATACCGTAGAGAAACATACATGCCAACGTCTCTTTCAATGCCATGGCCAGTTCAGCATAAAAGCAAAGAAATAAGTCGTTCTTTTGTCCCCCTAGTGAGCAGCTTAATATGTATTCTAAGCATCTTCCCTCAAAATGTATCAGCATTTCATTAGTTCAGTCTACACTTTTGAAATGTATGAACTACCTTATTTGCTTCTTGGACTCTATTTATGTCTGACTTGGATTTTCAAGTTTCTAAAGACCTTCCCCCAACACACACACACACACACACACACACACAATTTGTAACATAAACTTTGCAAAATATGAAGAAGGCTGTTACACTGCTTTTTATTACTTCTCAACGTATGGATGAATAGGTGCATGAACCCATGGGAACATGAATGCAGCCCTTCTTTAAAGTAGCCATGTCTTTTTCAGGAACACAGGGCCAGATTCACAATTCAGAGATAGATATGTATGCTTTAAGGTGTTCTTGACTGGCATGACATACAGACTCCTCTGCACTGTAAAACACCTTTGTGGAATCAAAACGGAAGCACTGCACAACCTACTGTGTATATTGCATTAAAAAAATCTATCATTTATAATTATCTACAGTTAATAGTAACTATTGATTAAAAAGGGTATTTTAGTCCATTAATTTAGTCCAGTGAAGATGAATAGGTATTATTTTTTTATCCTTTAACACAAGCAAAAAGGTTATGATCACTCCATTTTCTGATTGGCATAGGCACACGACAACATTACATTTCAAGTACAGAGGTGTTACAAGGGAATAGGCAGGAGAAATCTTTTGAACAATGACTTTGTATGCATAATATACACAGCAGTCTCTACACAGCCTCATCCCGCCTTGAATTCTAATGAGATATTGTGGCCATCTCTGACAGGCAACATGAACTAAAAATGAAACTGAAATAAGCTAGCTTGTGTATGAGATAAAGTCACAGGTTAAATTTCCATAGCTGTCTAACAAGTAATATATATGTGTGTGCATAGGGGGAAAAAAATCCCAAGGTTAATTTTCTATCCATCCATTTCCTTATTTGTCCTTGCTAAATAGAAACCAGGAACAAACAGAATTATTAATATATTGGCTATTTTCAGCAAAGCAGAATTATTCAAAGGCTGTGATAAATATGGGCAAAAACATTCTCTTTTGATAGTTGCATTGTAATTAGGTATGTGCTTGTGTATGTGTGCATATACACACACATACACACACATTTAGGGCAAATAAACATTTGGCACTGAACATGCTCATTGTTATCCAAACTAGCAGCAATTGCATTCGTAGTAGAAATGTTTTTCCCAGACATTATTAGTGATGTATTTGCTTTTAAAGGTCAGGAAAAATGCTACTTTTCCTTAGCTGAGGTAAAATGAATTAGCTTCCTATGGAAAATTTCTTATTTGTGTCTTTACAAACTGGAAGTTTGATTTATTAAGCACTGATGTATTCTTTTATTTGGTTACATTGCACTCCGGTTTCGGTCAGAGATGGCAGGTTCTGACCAGTTCTGGAGAACTGGTAGCAGAAATTCTGAGTAGTTCGGAGAACAGATAAATACTCCCTCTGACTGGCCCCGCCCCATAGATTCTCTGCTTCCTGAGTCCCAGCTGATCGGGAGGAAATGGGGATTTTGCAGTAACCTTCCCCTGTAGTGGGGTGGGAATGGAGATTTTACAGTAACCTTCCCCTGCCATGCCCGCCAAGCCATACCCGCCAAGCCATGCCACGCCTACCAAGCCACACCCACAGAACCGGTAGTAAAAAAGTTTGAATCCCACCACTGGTTTGGGTGATATATATCTGAACATAGATTATTAAATATAGATTGGTAGAATCAAAAGTTGGCATTTTGACTGGTTCCTGGATCCTTCTCATCCTATTTACAAATGCAGATGTGTTCCCATTATTTAAAATGGTTGTGTGATAGAAAACTTAAGCAAAATATATACCTTTAGGTTATATTTTAAAAATAAAAACTGGGATTCGATATATTAAATATACTCCAAGTTTATGTTCGAATAAAAGCATAGAAAATACTTTCATTTTATATATAAGCCTTTACACCTCTTGCAGGAAATGTCTATTCAAAAATAGCATATATGGCTACCAATTAAAATATATGAATTATTTTCTACATTTTCTTATGCTGTACTGATATATAAATATAAATACATACATATGCACATGTATACTGAAAGAGCAGTGGGGAAACATGAGAGGTGTCAGCTCTTTTGAGATAGTCCAGTCAAGGAGCACAAAGCAGGAGTACTAACACTACATTTGGTGTTAGTACTCCTGCTAAGGTTACAGTAGGAAAATCTTGCACAAAGCATTTCCTCTTTTTTTCTTGCCTTTTTTTCCCCAGGTGACTAGGGAGGGTCCGTTCTGAAACATTTCCCATGTTCCTTTTGTTTCCATGGATTGAAATTGTTCTTGTATGACAGTTGTCCAGCCTGTAGCTCTTCCTTCTGTCTCCAAAGCTCATTCCCACCTGCCATTACTAGAGGCATATACTCAGAGAGCGACATCATTTGGACTTTCCACTAGATGTTTAAAATTCTGCTAAGGAAGCTGAGTGAACACATGATAATAGCCTTGTCTGGAAACACCCATAGGATTTACTCTTAAAGAACAAGTTTCTTAATCAAATTTTCTGGCAGATCGTATCAGGCTGTTTTTACTAATAAAATTTTAAATTTTTATTTATTTATCCATTTTTATACAGGTGCCCATTTCCCAAAAACTGACTCTTGGTATATTTATTTCCATATTATAGAAGAAGAAAAGAAAGAAAACAATTGCAACAAGGGGTGTGAGAGACACCGAGTTAAAAAAATTTGCAGGAATGGAGAGGAGCACCTTGGACTTCCATCTCCCTTACAGCAAAAAAGGCATCCATGCCTGCTTACCTGTTCCGCTTTCCAAGTATTGTTTTCCTACTTCTGTCACTGCTGTTGTAGTGTTGAAGTCCGTTTTGCTGTCAGCATGTTATTTTCTTTTAGATAAACCTCTATACTTGACTTCAGAAGAAAAGAATGCCTTCCCATCTAAGCCAATAGTTGCCACTGTTTCCATTGTCTTCTACAGTTCTACAATTCTCAATACTCATGCTACAATGCAATTGTGATAATGTCAGCCTGCCATATGTGTATGTGTGTGTGTGTGTGTGTGTGTGTGTGTGTGTGTGTGTATATATATATATATATTTAATTACTACTTTTCTTTTCAAGAGCAGCTTATTTTTCCATTGTTTCTAATTCCAGCAATACTTTGTTTTATTATTTTCCAGTAACTTGAGGTAATGAATAAATTGTGGTAATTATTTAAAAGTAAACAGAAAAGTATCCATTCATCAAATATATTTTCTATTAACTACAATAAAAAGAAAAATAGTAATTTTGAAAAAGGATTTCCTCTGGGTTTTAAACTAACAGTATTCTATATGCCAGGAAAGTTTTATAACCACAGCATTATTGCAAGACTGCTGACAAAAGTTTCCGTAGAAAACAGTAGACATTAATAGGACAGCAAAAAATATAATTTTATTTTAAAGCTGGTTTTATGCCTATATATATGTGAATTTTTATTCCTTAATTTGGTATGATTAAATTTAATTTGTGTGCATGCCTAGTAAGATATGCCTGCAGCTCATCACTGTTTTCCTTGAACAGTAAGATTGGAAGGTAGAATGGCAGGCGAATTGTCTAATGGGAGGACATGACTGCCATCTGGACTGATTCCTTTGCAAGCTATTGCCAAAGTGTCTCATTCTGGACAGGATTTTCTTAAGCTATCAGTTAAATTGGCATAAGCCCAGGAGAGGAGTAACTTAATAATGCAATGCAGAATCACAGTTTTATGTCATAGATAAAGTAATTGAGTGATTCCTTGCTTTTTACATATGTTCTTGGTTCTTAGATTGCATTACAATTGGCATCAAAATTCTTCCAGGGCTAACAGTCTAAAGGTCTGTTCATATAATCATTATAGTTTGTTTCCATCATAGGGAAAAGACCATGTTAGTCCTTGGTAGCCAAAAATCAGGATTCTAGGGGCATTTTTTCAGAATCAAAGTATCATTAACAGGTATAAACTTCAATGAACTATAACTAGTTTCTTTATCTATAGACCCTCTGGAAAAAGAATCTTTTGCTTTCTAAGTACAGTAGCAGGCAGAACTTAATTAATCAGCAGATAATTTGTTATCCAAAGAGTCAAAACTGAGGCTGATAGTTCTCAAATGGAATGCTTATGGAAGACCGCTTAAGTCACGATTTCTCAATCTTGGCGATATTAAGACTCATGGACTTCAACTCCCAAAAGTCCATGCATCTTAAAAATGCCAAATTTGGGAAACCCTGACATAAATTAACCAATTGCAGGTTCAGGAATTGGGGATGACCTGTTCCCTCCTAGACCTTTGGGGTGAAGAAAGCCACTGACTCTGCTACCTATTTTGACTGGTCTGAAGAAACTGGAAAGGTAAGAAACATGTTAATCCAAGCAAAATTCTGAAAGCTTGACATAACACCCGAGAAAGAAATGAATCTACAGCACATATGGACAAAATGAATATATACATATTCATGTAAATTATTTAATAAAACCCAACTCCCGTTCAGAAGACTAGATTAGAAGTAGGCAGCAAAAACTCTTTGGGGAGTGTTTGCTGCAAGATTTACTTGTATTTATTTATTTATCCATTCATTTATTAAATTTATTATGCCAATCATCTCACTAGATGATTGAAGTCAAGAATGTCAAAAGAATTATATTGCCATTTTGCCCAAACTGAAATCATATTGTTTTTAAAAGATGTTATTGTTTTAAGGAGGGGGAGGAACAATTATGAAAACAATATTTTCACATTTAAGCAATAGAAAGTCTGAGTGTCCCAAATGTCCTGCACAGAATACAAATACAATAGCAATAACAGCAAAAATTTACCCCGTTTGGAAAATGGATTGGATATGGAGGTGGAAGTCTCCACCTTTAAGGCCATTAATGCCCTTCAGCAACTCATAGATTTTCACCATGAATAACTTCACAGCATGGTATTGATAAACGAAAGAAGATTGGGGGAGGGGGTGAATATTAAAGCTAATAGACCGGCAGCAAAAATCCAGCAACCAATAGAAAGCAGCAGAGTTGGAATTTTCTTTATCTCTTTGCTGCCTTCTAGTGATCAAATGTATTTTTGCAACCGAGATATGTAACTCAGGGGAATGGCAAGAAAGCCTATTATGAAGGCCTTCGTACAGTGCCAAATCAGGGAAGAAAAGTCAAGTTCAAATTTGGGGACTTCAGAAAGTACCTCTGAGTTTTCAAAATCTCTCTCAGAACAGGCAAGTCTAGCTGAGGCTTTGTTACGAGGAAGTGCTTCATCTTTGTGGCATACAGAAAATGCATTCAAAATGACAATGCAGGGATCTTCAGGGCACTTCTACTGAATACAAAAATGACTAGCTAAAACCAGGTCTTGGACCTGGCTTTGAGGAGAAAGCAAATGACAGTTTCTCGCTCTTGATCTTATATACTTCTGTTGTTAGTGAGAACTGTAAAACAGTATTTACAAGATTCTGCACAGCATGAAACCATTATTATGCAGCATATCCCCCTCCCCCGCTCCCAAAAAAAGTAAGACAAAGAAGTCCTGTTTTTTATACAACAGCACAACCTAGTGGTTCCAGAAACTGAATCCATTTATGATAACCATTTATGGTCAGGCTGACATTGCTGCTTCACTCAGATATGCCATTGAAAATGTGCCTGTATTTTCTTCTACCCATCCACTTCCCACCTCTTTTTTTTAAAAAGTCAATTATCTCATTGGAATTTGTAGAGCATCTCATGAGGTGGGTTTTTTTTTTTTTTGCATTAACGCTGAACAATTCAGAAAGAATAATAAGGATGGCTTGAGGAATTGTTAGCACCGGTGGGTGCTTTTTGAATTATTTCCCTACAACATCTTCTCAAGGGGCTAGTTCTTATTTACTTGAGTGGACTTGGTGAAATCAATAGGACTAATATGAGCAAGAATTACTCTCTTGGACAAGGCTTATATAACAGCAGGCCCTAAAGTCCTCAGCAAGCATTTCTCTATCCTTTGGTTTTATTTACAGTTAGCAAGGCTTGAAATGCCAAAGCAACCACAGAGAGCTGCTAAAGACAAAAAGAACTTATCAGTTTGGTAGCTTTGCATTTTATGATAATGCCTGTAAAGCAATCTTCCCTTGAAAATCTTGTATTGGTTTCAGCGGAGATAATAAAATCTCTGTCTCCTTCCTCACACGTAACCATGTCCATCTAGTATCTTGTTTTAGGTAAGCATGTTGGTGAGGTGTCTCCTTCAAACTGATTGTCCATTAGGATGGTGATGAGAACAAAAAGGCTCACTTAGTGCTGACACAATTATTTTCCAACTCAAACTAATAGAAAAGAAGCAAGCAAGCTGTTTAGCCAGATCATACGAGAGATATGGAAAGCATTTAGAATTCTCTTTAATGGCAATTAGGACCAAGCTAAAAGCATCAGTGGTTCCTGTGGATGCCATCATCCTTTATTATTACTGCTTTTAATTATTATTAATATGAAAATGATATATTCAAAAAGCAAGCAATGCACAAATATACACAGGCATGTATGTGAATGTGGAGAGCAATGGGGTGGCAGGTGGGGAGAGAAAACGTTCATTTCTACTAAAACCAGACTCATATATTTGGGTGATTTAAAGGAAGCTGAGATGCTGAGCAACACAACTGATACATGTGTTACTTGCAACTATTTACTTCTTTCTCCACAGAGGAAGAAATCCTTCACTTTTGCTGGGATGATGTAGAAAGAATTAAATGTAACTTGCTAGAACAATAAAATCCTCTCAAGTATGGAATATTCAACCCAGCCTTGCAGGGTTTGGGATGGATTCAGAAATGATTAAATGAGTAAATCACTCCGATCTGCAACTCTCGCTGCCCTCCTAAACATCCTCCTCCTCCTCCTCCTTATACGGCATCTTGACAGTGCATGCACAGTGAACACCAGAAGCCCATAGGTCAGGCCTGAAATTATAGCTAAACCTCAGCTTCTGAGGTACATAGACTGTTTATATCGATGAAAATTTATGATCTCTATACCCTAAATCCCTGGCCTCTCTTTTACATTGACTTCTTTACTATTTGCTGCTTTATTTTATGATGATCCCTTGCCCTCTATAAATATATCACAGTTATTTAACCCTAGGTCTCAGCCCTAGTTTTCCCTTATTTCAGGGCAGATCTGCCATTCTACATCCAACTACTTAGGATTCCATGAGGCTGTTTTACATGAAATCCTCATGTTGGCGTTTTGTTTTTATTATTCCACTATATTCAATTCATGGTTTGCTATATATCCATGCAGCCAAGAAAGTTAGATGGATTGATGGATAGATGGATCGATGGATAGATGGAGCAATGGAGCGATAGATAGGTTGGATAGATAGATAGATAGATAGATAGATAGATAGATAGACAGACAGACAGACAGACAGACAGACAGACAGACAGAC
>JANHZT010003477.1:2332-12350 GCA_032468215.1 Stegonotus admiraltiensis | reverse complement strand
AAGTATGAAGGCTATTGCTTAACGCATTGTAAGCCACCCTGAGTCTCCGGAGAAGGGCGGCATATAAATAAATTAAAAAAAAAACCCACTGTAGTCAATAAAAATCAGATTCAGCACCAAACCAGTTGATCTCATTTGATCACGTGAATCCAAATTGATTCCAAACTGAAACAAAATCCTTACGCAACGATGCCTAGATGTTCAGGCTATATGGCTTTTTGTCAAGTTCTCAGTACAAGAGTTTTTGGAAGATATTGGGTGAAAGAGATATTGTTGAGCTTCAACAATGTAAAACCCCGGCCAACATAGGGTTGTAATCTAAGAATTTAGAGGGTTCTCAAATCCCCTACTCTTAGCCTAATGTCTTATGGATCTGCTACAATATAGCAACAGGGGAACATAAGTCAATAATGTAATCAGAGTTCATAAAACATAGGTAGGTTTGAAAATAAAACTTTGGTAAGACAAACAGAGCAAAGTCATCTAATGCAGAAAGTTTCCTTTTCTAAACTGGGATTTAAAATACAGTTTCTGTTTTGCTTCAATCAGCAAGCAATAAAATAGAATTACTGAATGCGCCAAAACAGATCAATGGCCTAACCTTATTAAATAAACTATCTGAGCTTTTAAAGTCCCAAACATCTACTTAGTATATTTGCCCAACTTGCATTCCTAAGTGTTTACAATCCACCAACCCATTGTACAGATGATTTAGTCATTATGAATAAACATGGCTTTCTGATCCATTTTGAGTCAGTGAGATTAGGATATTTCAGGCTCCTGCTGATCACTGATAACCACAGGGAAATAGCATTCATATTTTTCAGCCTTGTACATTCAACAAAAAAATCCATAATGAACTTCTTTTTCCCAGAAAAATGGAAAAGGGCCAAAAGGAGCTCTGTTGCATGTATATAATTGTAAAACCACATAGAAATGAGAGATGGCTGCCTTTATACCATTCTTGTGTCTTGTGTCTCTGTATGCATAATTCTTCAGAATAAAGCTCTGAAAAGAGGCTCAAGGGGAAAAGTTACAGAGGGGTAGTGTGTGTTTTGCATGCATAAGAATTCAGAGTCAGTTCCTCCCATCTTAAGTTACAAGAACGGAAAACATCTCCGTTGGAGAACTTGGAGATCATCACTGCGGCAGGCAGGGGAGAGAGATCAAACATTGATCTGATTCAAGTCCATAATCCGCTATTCATTATTTATTTACTGCATTTTCATCCTGCATTTCAAGTAAACATTGTCTCTCGCCAATAGTCCAGTAAATTAAGAAAGAAGAGAGACAATCCTGGTTATCAGGCAGAGAAATCAAAAGTACAGGGAAACAAAGGATATGGCAGCAAAAAGAGAGAGGCAGATTATCAAGGACACCGCGTTGGGAAAAATGGCAAAGGGAACTGCCAAGGGTGTTTGACTGGGACAAGGAGGGTGATTTTGAATTTCTAAATAGTATTGATACCATACTTGTTCTTTTGCCTTTTTTCAGTCCTTTAGACTATAGTTGCACATGCAGACATACAACAGGAGATTATATCTCAAGTCCCAATCCATTGTATTCTTTTGTGAAGGCATGTTCCGTAAGCTTCTATTTATTCAAAAGGAAATTCCACTTATTTCACTGGAGTTCACTATTCATAAATCTCTATAACAGCCTTTCTCAGGTTGGTGTTTTCTTGCATTGTTTTGGAATTTGGGGAGCTGCAGGTTCAACACATCTAAAAAGTCCCACTTTGGAAAAGGCTAACATGTAGGGTTGCAAGCTGAATTGCTGCTTTTGCTTCCTAAATCTTCTTATGCTGAAATAGCAAGTCTTAGGATCAGGCAATTGGAAACAGATTTTTCTTCAGTACTTCCAGTTCAGGGGCACTCAAGGGAAAATTGGCTGGCTTTTCCCCCAGATCGCATGTGGACTGACTTCCTCAGGATGGAAATGTGCAGCAAACTTTGCATTTTGTCTTCTCTTCATAAAATTGTCATATTGTTCCCCATCTATTTATTCTCAGCTATCAGATTGTAAAAGAGAAAGATACCATTTCCCTGTAGAAATACAGCTAAGGTCGTCTTCAAGAGAATTATTCATAGCAAAGCATTTTGCTTCTACCTATAGTTTCTTTTTTAAAGTCCAAATATAAAATCACAAAGGAAACTGTGTGTTCAACTTTCCTTCTTAAAGAACTAGTATTTGTAGCTATTCAGCATTATTCTTCTTTAAATATTGATGTCCACTTCTATACTTTTATATGTACCAATTTCACCAGCTTTTAATGTTCAGTTGGTATAAATGCATCGTTTTAGCCTAAAGTTACTCTACTGCCTAAAATGTTTGCTTTGTACTGATCAGAGATCCTGTGCTGACCAGGGATTATGGGAATGAGGGAAGCTCATTCAGCAATTTCCTCAAGGGATGTCAAAACAGTCAAGATGGCTCCACAACTGTGTGATCAAAGCCCACCTCCATGTGCAACACAAGTTAAAAAGAAGTGGGGCTTTAATCATAGGTTCACTACTGCCCTCTTAACATTTTAACCATTTCTTCTATGAACGTGGTGTACTCAGAAGGGGATTTTATATGACTGAGAACTTCCATTAGCAAGACTTTACCTTGAGCTACAACTTTCATAGATATGAGATCCTTCCCTGCTACCACCATTAAAATAATAGCAAATTCCATGGCACCAGTGGTGCTGATTCAGACATTTATGTTTTAAAGGTCTTTGCTTGTTCATGTTGTAATGAAGGAAAGGCAATCTTACTAGAAAGACAGTATTCCAATTAATGAAACTCAACAGTCTACAATACTCTCTCTCTCTCTCTCTCTCTCTCTCTCTCTCTCTCTCTCTCTCTGTGTGTGTGTGTGTGTGTAGGTATATGTCTGTTTGTCTATCTATCAATCTCTGTATCTCTCTATCAATCTACCTCTATATCTATCTATTTATCTATCTATCTATCTATCTGATGCTCTGATGTTAAGAAATTTCTATTATTTATACAAATAACAACTCCTTCATTTTATAAACCAGGTGTTTCCATTTCATTGTAACTTTTTCTAATCTTGATCATGCCTCTTTTTCCATATATGGTCAGAAGACATGGAGTACAGTAAAACACCTTAGCCTTTACCATCGCAATCTGATCCAGAATTCACTAACTTTCATATATCTATATGTGTTTGTCTTACCTATTGAGCCCCAGCCTGACTGAACTGAGGGAATAAGCCAAGTTCATACACATATACCCAGTAACTGATTAGTGATGACTCTTAAGTGAATGAGGTCAATCAAACACTACACAGACCAACAGTCAATGTTCTCCAGCAATGAAAATATTCAACATGAAAACATTAGAAACCCAATAAGACGTGTTTGTTGCCAAGTTCTGCTATCCTAAGATACCAAATATCTGAATGCTTCACTAAATCAGATTCCATAGTAATCTGTCCCATCAGAGAGCTGTTCTAAAGTATGATTCCCTTGATTTCTCTGTCTGGATTAGCTACCCAATGGCTATCCCATTAACATATGAAAAGTATGGGGGTATGAAAATGATAAAAATATTACTATCTTTCCAATATGACTCTTACAGGTGACTTTTTGCTTAAGGTTGCACTTGGCAAATGACAAGCATGCAAGCCAATGGTGGGTTGCCCCTGGTTCGGACCAGTTCACAAGAACCGGTAGTAAAACAGGCAGGAGGCCCTGCCCACAGCCCCAGATGTTGTCATCAGCAATCTGTGCATGCACAGAAGCGAGATCCCATTGCGAACTGGTAGTAAAGGTAAGTAGAACCCACCGTGATGCAGGCATTAACCTTACAAACTAGGTTTGTAAAGTGTCAAAAAGAATGTGATAGACTCTCAACTGAGGGACCTGCATACACAAATAAAAGTTTAGCTGGGTCCCTTTTTAACGTTCCTAGATATAAATACTAGAAATAGAAAAAGCAGTTTTATGATGCTATTTTAATTGTAAATATGTTTATAGAATTTTGCTACATGGATGCCTCTACCTGTTATGAAATACATCAGGATGGCTTTTGCAAAAAGACAGACAGACACATACATACCCAGCCAGATAATGAGGCCTGAAGCTGTCATTAATTCCAAGATATACCTTGATTGGCTTTCCTGCCCACTTTCTACCCACGGCCTAGATGCGAGCATCTGCCTTTATGAAGGAAATGAATCTAAGCCAATAAAATGCATACATTTTCCTTTGAACTGCAGGGTTAAAAACATTAGCGTAAATGGTGGCTGAAAATCTAAGATTAAAGCATGAATCTCATTCCAGTTCACTTGTGACTCTGAGTGGGGGAGGAAATGAATTGAAGTCTCTAGACCACAGTGCCTTAATGCAATCATCCATTCAGCAAATTACCTGGAATGATTAGATTGCTGAAATGTACCCATGGGTCTCTACCCATTATGTATTGGGGTGCCGGAATCTCTGCCCTTTCAAAAGTGAAGCTAAAATTAGATGAGATATTACCATTCTGAAACAACCACTAGAAACGGAGATTTATCTCCACCTCTATTCTCCCATTCTCCCATTCTTATCCAGCCCCAAATAAAGCTCGTTTTCTGAAACCCTTTTACTCATTCCTTGCACAGGGAAGAAAGTAAACACAGCTGTAAGATTTTAATGGCCTGAAGATAAGTGTACATATTTTTCTTCTTTTTGGTATTGCCGGCTGTTGACTGAATTTCAGAGGGAGCAATAACAGCAGAACGGTGAGCAATTGTTCAGATGCAGAATGCATAATAAAGCTACCTAGACATAACACACCAGTGGTGAAATGTTGCTGTTGCTGACTTCTTTCTATGCAATAAAATCACTGTGAATTTTTAAATTATCCAAGTAAGGTACATTTTTGGTTGAGAGCGAAAATGGCAATTTCTAAGAAACAGACTCATAGCACAATTATGGCACAGGGCTGCCTGAAGCGTGCTCAGACTAAGATAGACCACGATGTCAGTTATAAAAATGAAATGGTTGCAGTGACATCAAAGACCTGGGTGCATGCATATGTAGGCCTGGAGAAAGAATTCAATGGCATATTTTTTTAAAAAAATCTCATTGCCATGTCAGGGAACGGTGGATTCTTTCACTCTGGATCACGCCTGGCAAAGATAATGTGTTTCTCTTCCATGTGTGTTTATTAGAATCAAAGGGCCCTACATCTATCATTAAACAGCAGGAGGGGAAGCTCCTGGAGTTTTGAATCTTATTTATTTATTTACATATTTGATACATTTATATATTGCTTTCCATTACTACTGATCTTCAGGCAGTTTACAATCAACAATTAAAATATAAAATATGACCAGTTGGTTAAAACAACATGAAACAGCATGAAAAATAAATGTTCATTTTTTTAAAAATGAAGAGGGAAACAGGGGGGAAAAGTACGATATATAGCATTCATAAAGAGAAAGTAAAAAGGTAGGGCTTAAAAGGCATTTTAAAAAATGTAATTATAGGCAGCTCACGAATTTCATGTAGTTTGAACTCAATGTCAAAATAGTTAAGCATGCAAATGAAAGACATAAATTTTTACCTCCCTAAAAATGTAACCTTAATTAGTATTCACCCTGTAATAAGCTACTATCTTTTAATAAAATTCAACAGTGCCCTCTAGAGTATCTTGCAAATTGCATCATCTCAACAGCCTGAATAAATATAAATCCTATCCTTTGTCACTGGAGAAAACATAAGCTCTTTCATATAATGTTTTGTTGGGGGAGGGGGGGAGGCTACCTCTATTGTCACTCAAATCTAAGTAGGAAAGAAGGTGGAATGAGCCACTAAGTAATTTTGGAAGAGTAACCTGGACTGTGTACATCCAAAATATAAGCCAGGGAACAGAACACTCAGTTCCTGTTAAGAGAGACATTCTCTCTGATGTCTTATCTGATGAAAAAGGGGAACATATGCATCACACCCAAGCCCTGTCTCCCACCACACTCAACTGAAACGTGAGTGAGTGTGAAAATTGGATTGGCCCTTTAAGTAATGCAGATAAATATCTTTCCTTGATACTAGCCATCCTGATTAAGTAGGATTTCTTATCACAGATTTCTTACAGGAAAACCTACCACTTTACAATATTCTGCAATATCTTTAAGCCTAAAATTATACCAAAATCTCAAAGCTCCTTTTTTGTTACAGCTGGGCTGGTGGAGGCTGAAGGATCTTAGCAACAGACATTCTTGAGATAAAACTGTAGAGCTTTTCTTTTTTTCCCCCACCAAATGTGCTGTCCAAACCTCACTTTTCCTATGGTCTTACTTTGTGATTTTAGGCAAATCTCTTGCGACCTTCACCTGTATGGGGTTGCAAGGGGGCAGGAGGGTGACTTCAAGTCACAGTTGATTTATGGTTCCTCCAGTTCAGGGCTGTCCAACTCATGGCCCATGGGCTGAATGTGTCATGTGCTGCCCACAGCCAGTTTAGCAAAGGGGGGGGAGTCTTGGTACGTCACATGACACTGCCATGACAATGCGAGTTTGACATTCCTGCCCCAGTTTCTAACTTGCTGCCTTATTTTTTATTTTATTTTTTCAAATTTATATACGGCCCTTCTCCCAACGGGACTCAGGGCGGTGAACAGCCAATATAAAAACATATAATACAAAAGTTAAGAACAAGTTAAGAAATATTAAATAAATTTGGCCCACTTTTTTAAAAACCACCCCAATAAAATCCAATTAAAACAAAGATAAAAATCGCTAAAAGGGGGTTAGGCCAACCCGGCCAGATGAAACAAGTGTGTCTTCAGCCACTACACTAAACACTTTCTCTTTACCTGCCTCCCTGCTTTAAATTCCAGTGATTACAAAAGTCCAAGCATTTCTAAAGCTATAAAAAATCAAATCTAGTAAAGATGAAGACTATCCTGAATACCATCTGAAAAAAAAAATCAGAAAAGTCCTACAACTTCAAGAGTTATGCAAAAGAGGAATGTCAGCAGGGTGTAATTTATCACCTTAGTTTCCTCTTCTGCAAAACTACTAAAACTGCTGAGGTCACCCTAAATTAGAACAAGATTCCTCATGGCATTTGCTCCAAATCTAGAGTGAATCTGAGTCACACTGAATCTCAGTAAATTACTCAGGATTCATCTGTAAATGAATAAATTGTGATATTTGAAAGGCACTGAAGATTTTAAATGGCTATAGATGATGAAAGGAGAGGCAACTTTACGTCTTTACAATTACACACATTAGCTCTGGGGTGTTCAAGGAATATTTACGAAGTGAATATTAAATAAATCGCATTCAAATTAATTACTTTAACTACAGCTGGGGCTCTAAAGAGTAGAGTTTGTGCACTGAGGTTCCATTTTCTTCAAAATCCGACTTTCCTCTGTGATACTATTTTTATTTCCCTGATAGCCTGCTTTCCTTCCAGGCACAGTCCCTCCTCCAATTTTTAGTTAGAGGCTTTGGGGGCTCGTTTGCAGCTGGTTTTTGTACCTGAGGCTTAAAAGTGTTATGCCTCTAGTGTGCATTTCTTGCCAGATCAAGGAAGAAGAGGGTTAGAAAATGATAGTGAGACCACTGAAATATTTGAGGCTGCTGTCACCTGCTGGAGAATTGTTAGAACTGTAGTATTACCTACTATAATATTATCTACAGTCTTCCCTAGCCTGGTGTTGTCCAAATGTTTTGCACCTTCAGTTCCCAGAATTCTTGATTCTGTAGTGACAAATAATAATTATTCCTGAACATTGTCTGAAGGGGGTCTTTATGAATGAGTGGGAGCTCAGGTAATAAAATGATAAAGCCAAAATGGGTGATCTTTTTTCTTCTTCTTCATTCTCCTTTTCTCTTTAGTCTGAATGGCTGAGCTGATTGTAGAAAGCTTTTTGAAATTTATCCAAAGACCACATGAAGATCTTCACCATTTTGAGGGTTTAATCCAGCTGCTGTATATGGGATGCTTTTCCAGGTATACAATTACAATTCCAGATATAGGATTCCATGTATACAATTATAGAATTGACTGCAGGAATGATTCCTTGCTATTTACACTAAATCTTATATAGCTGTTTCTCCAGTTGCAACAAACAAATAATTTATAGTGCAACATATATAGGAAAGAGAGAAAATAAAGAAAGGCTGGTAGAGTCGGCAAGACACAGGAAAGTATAACTTAGCATATTAGCCTAGAAAATGAAATAGATTCGCAAATATTTCTTTCTCTGCTGCTGTTTATTGTACATCCGATTGCTTATTGCACTTTCTGTGATTTTGATGCCACTTGAACAGAACGTTAAAAAGCCTTATATTGTTTATTATCATAAACTAATCCTTGCACTTGTCCTTCTGAAATTTTACAGATTTTTTGCTGATGGGCACATTTAATATATACACCATTTTCCTACAAATTGTTCCCAAACTCATGGTGGCTGAAGACAATTTTTTTAAAAAAAGTCCAAATAGCTGCTTCAACAATGTGATTAAAACCGCATCTCTTTTTGCATGCACTGCACACATAGACACATATTTTAAAAGGGTGGAGTTTTGATTGCATGGTTGCAGCCACCATCTTGACTTTTTTGACTCCCCACTCCCAGCCCGGAAATTCCTACGTGAAGAGATAGAAGGGATATGGGAACCAAATGAATCTTTCTGTCCATTTCTTCCCTTCGAAAATTGAACACACCTCTTTGACCAAAGCCATTGCATTATCCTATAAAGCATATTATGACATCTGCAAAAGGTTAATCTAACCACGACAGAACTAGAGATAATCTACATTGAGATCTATATAGTTACCACTACATTCAGTTATGAGAGAAGGAGAGCAAGTTGGACATACTTTAATAGGTCACTATGCAAAGCAAAGAATAATGTATGTAATATCAATTCACACAAGCTATATCTCTCAGGCATGCATGAGATCTCAGAATACAAACATGCAATGGCAGATTTGTACAATGAACGCCATTGCATTTTTGTTCTCTGTTTGTTGCCTGTCTGCTGCTAATCCTGCTGCTTTAAAATGGTATTAGATTTGTTTATTATATAAAACAGTGGTCCCCAAACTTTTTGGCTCCATGAACCAGCAGAGGTGGCAGGGAGGGAGGGGATAGTTTTGCGCACACAATCTAATCCCGCGCATGCAAAAATAAAGCTTTGCACACTCGCCTGCACACTTACACTGCTCAGTTCCCATCAGGCAATGGGCAATGGCCCAGGAATAGACTTCCTTAAATATAATATGGGGGGGGGGGTGTCTTCTAATTCTTTCAAATTTATTTAGCTTAAAAAGCCACTTCTAAAGTAAGTTCAATGTATGGAATATATATATGCATTACTTATTTAATTCTTTGCTATCCTAATGAGATCAGAAAGCTGGCATTCATTCTGCCTGCAATCTATGACGCATACTTTGGGTTGAATGCTGTATCTTTTGCTATATTTATGTTATAGTATCAGTTTTCTGAACACAAAACTACTATTTCCAATAATAACAATAACAACGGTTACTGATGAAACAAGAACTAGTTTCCAAGTTGCCTCTTTTAATGTTTTTTGCAATCTCTGCCTGATTGATTATTCAAATGCCATCAAATCTGCATCAACTTTTAGCAATTATATACCCAAACCTTTTCTGGAATGATCTGTTTCCAATTTGGCTCCTTAAGTCTTCCAATGGTGCACCCATCTCCAATGTAATTGAGCATCTACTTTGCTGGACATTATCATCTTCTCTTTACTTCCACCTTCTACAATATTACAGAGTCTTGTCATAATGTGTCAAAAATATGATAATTCTTTCTTTCTTTTGAAATCCTGCATAATATCAAATTCTTTAATATTTATTTTTTAAAAAATTTATAAATTTTATTCACATAGAAAAATTTAAAAAAGAACACATATACAACACACAGAACAAACAACAAATAACATAATCTTTCTTCTTATCTAGCGTTGTTTCAAGACGGTTTTGTCTTCCTAAAATACTTCCTTAATCTTATTTTATTTAACTAATACAATCATTATCCTA
>JANHZT010003476.1:110414-122690 GCA_032468215.1 Stegonotus admiraltiensis | reverse complement strand
GTTAAGCAATAGCCTTCATACTTCTGTATATTTTTATACAAAGTCAGTTTATTGCCCCCTACAAACCGGGTCCTCATTTTACCCACCTTAGAAAGGATAGTAGGCTGAGTCGACCTATTTTATAGCACTCTCTAAGCTGTTTACAGAATCAGCATACTGCCCCCAACAATTTGGGTCCTCATTTTACCGACCTCAGAAGGATGGAAGGCTAACTTAACCTTGAGCCAGTTGGATCAAACTCCTTGCAGAGGGCAGAGTCAGAGTCAACCTGCAATACTGCATTCTAACCACTGCACCTCCACGGCTCCCAAGATCCAAGAAGACACCTGATCCCCATTTAATGGCCATCATCTTGTGCTAACAAGCCCATAAATTAAATCTGTGGTGTGTGATAAAGAACTTTCCTTCTCTGTCCTAAAATTCCAATCATACTATGTGCAGGATAGTTCTTAGTTCTAAAATCATGAGACAGGAAGATTTTTTTAGAGTATTATGGAAATCCAGGGTTCAAACAGGGTTCAAAAATTGGGCAAATCATTATGATTAAGACTTACTTGCCTCAACAGGATAGTTCAGGCTAAAAACACTTCTTTGAGCCCCTTGGAAGAATGCTGGGGTATAAATGAAATAAATAAAATGTAAGTACCACTTATCTTCTCGTCAGGTGTATAAATAAAAGGGAAGTTTCAAGGAAAGTCTGAAGAGAAAGAAAGAAATCCAGAGTCATTTAATAATTTAATTCACTCACCACAAGTCCTAGCACAAGGGTACGCACTCTCTCCCCAATCTCTGGTGAAATGTCATTGCCAAATTGCTGTAAGGTTGTAAGAAATCTCTTCAGTTTGCTAAGCTGCCGAGCTCCACAAGCTGGTGGTAATTGCTGATTAGCCAAAGACGAGGAGGACGAGGAGGATGGGCCATTGCTAAAGCCATTTGGTGGGGAAGGAGCCCCATTCAAAGCTGTTGGTGAATGGCTCGTGCCATTAGTTACTAAAAAAGGAAAGAAGACGAGAAAGACACGTTGTCAGCTTCATATTTCCCCAAGTTAGAATAGTTATCATTTTTATTTATTTATTTATTTTATTTATTTTGTCGTGTACATATTAGATAATATATATAAGTATAAGCATGAACTGAATACATAAAATGAATACGATTAATGGGAACATTAGGACAGGGACGGTAGGCACGCTGGTGCTCTTATGCATGCCCCTTACAGACCTCTTAGGAATGGGGTGAGGTCAACAGTGGACAGTTTTAGGTTAAAGTTTTGGGATGAGACCACAGAGTCTGGTAGTGCATTCCAGGCATTAACAACTCTGTTACTGAAGTCATATTTTCTGCAAGTTTCTGCGAGTTTGGAAGGCAGCATTTTGTACAAATAAGCAATGGTGAAATGCAATGGTTTAAAGCAGTTGGACAACCATTTATCCAAAATGGTATAGGGTTTCCTGTCTGAGTAGAGGGTTGGATAAGAAGACCTCCAAGGTCTCTTCCAATTCTATTATTCCATTAGTTCACTAACTTGTTGGTTTCCTAAATAGTAATGATACTGTAGATAAATTGCAGTAAATGCTTTAGATTTCAAAAAAGTATTGGGCAATAGCTCTCTTTTATTAGATTCTCAGAAACAGGCCTGTGGATTCTTTGAGTGATTACTTATAAGTTCCCTATCCTACTTGACTTTAATTTAAAATTGGGGTACCAGAGGATTAGTTGCAAAACCACATCAATCATAGCAGACATTTTGCAAACAATCAATCCCAGCTATTTTTTTGAGGGTTCTTCCAACATGCTTTCAAAATCCAAATGAGTCTCTCAGCTTTTTCTCAGCCCTAACATTAATCTTATCGTAAAAGAGAACAACATATTGGATAACTGTATTTTTCTATACTATATTTTAAATAGTATGCAAATATGCAGCTTCCTATTGTCTTTCAGGAGGAAAACTCTGCATGCATATAGTTTTGCAATTATAATTGTTGGCTTCAATAGGAGCACATGATACATTTTAAAGGAATGAAAACCTGATTACCAAAGTAAGCGTTTTATTGAAATGTACACACACACATATAAGTATTCATTAGATTGAAAGTTGACCTTTCTTCCAGAAGATTAAGATGGCATACCTAGGAAACTCTTACCATTCTTTTTTCAAAACAACATCTTTATGGAGTTTATCCAAAAAGACTTTTAGAATCAATAATTACTGTTTCCATAACGTTGAAATCTTGTGGGTTTAAAATAAGGAACCCAGCACATTCCTTAAAACTGTGACTCAAAACTTGTATGTTTTTAATTTTCTCTTTTGGCTTCCCTGAGAAAGAGTAAAAGAGAAAGGCTTCTTTTTTAAAAAAAAATGCATTTGCTGTCTGATCACAAGTTCCTTAAATTCCCAATTGTGTTGATTGTATGGCTCTATGCATAAAAACCAATAAAAACCTGATTCCTGCACATGTTACATTATGTAAAGTGCGCAGGTTTTCAAAACCATGCTTCATTCTCTAGCATGAATTGACTGGGCAATTTTCAGGACGTGATTCTTTTTTTATAAGGACCTCTTTAATGTATAATGAAATATTCCAGACTGAGAGGGTTTTGAGAGACTCAAACGCAGGCAAATAAGGCTCTAGTGATGCTGATCTCATAACAATATAGAGCAACGATACCATGAAGCAAAATTCTGTGACTATAAATTCATTGCAGGAAGTGACTGAAAAAAGAAAAAAGATCTGTCATGAGCCCAGGCTTGCCATAATTGCACTGGACTTTTGAAAAGTTATAAAAAGGTGAAACAAATTCATTGAAGACTTTACACTTTTTAAAAATACAGTCTGAAGCACCTTCACAGAGGAGATTAGATTGGATTACCAGGACCTGGGTTGTAGGTAGAAATTTTAGTTTTGCTATTGTGTGTGTGCGTGTGTATGCATGCACAACCCTTCCCTTCTAATCTGAAAGAATTTACGTTGCATATATTTTTAATATCTCTATTTTTTGAGGTTACAACAATACTTTTCAGTTTTAAATAACATCCCCTTAATATAGGGAAATATGAGGAAGTACAGCTTGTTGGTTTTTTTTCTGGCACTGCTCCTATCTGAGCATGTATACAGATGTTACTTATCACAATATACTCTAAGAATAGGGATAAAACCAGACAGCTGCTGACAGTGGGGAAAGAATGCTCCTGAAAATAGAACAGGGAAAACAGAAATATATAATAGCATCCCTGTCATTATGTGGTTAGAGAAGTTGGGTTACAATTATTACAAACTGAGGCACAACTTTCCAATCTAAATAGTTGTTGAGCTGCTTTTAAAAACGAGTGAGCTTTAAATCTATCACAATCAGCCAGATAGATATACCAATGTAGTAAATGTAGTAAATTGGAAATGGCTAATTTGGGTGTCAAGAAAGTTCCTTTTTTTCTCTATCAGCGTCAACTCTTATTCAGAAGGCTACAATGCAAACAAACAATAGTCTTAACTATTGAGTTGGAAAGAAGGATAAGCAATGCTGGAGATTTGTATAGTGGAGGGGACAATTAAGAGTTTAATTAATATTATGACTCTTGGTTTTAGAAATAAAGTTTTTCTCTTATCTCTTGCTATCCAAAATGAGAACATGAAAGCCAGAAGAACGATCAAGATGTTTCCTGCAGCTTCACTTTTCTTATCAGAAACATACATAGAAGAAAAGTATAATTACATGTTGTGAGTGAATTTCACTACTTTATGTGTAAACTTCACACACAAAACACCAATAGTTGTTAGGGGATAGGTTTATTTTGTTCACTTTATTGAATGTACTTCTATTGGTCAATGAAGTTTCTGCCTTACATGTTGTGGGTGTGAAAGAACTGGTCCTTGGGGCTCCTTGGGTAGTTGGGGGAGGAGGCATTGTTGGAGGGGTCAGCCTGGATTGTGTCTTCACATCCACAGGTGAATCTGGCATTGTGGAATGCTTCTCAATCCGATCTGTAATAGATTAAAAAAAAAAACACGTTGTCAAATAGGTGCAGAAAACAACGGCAGCAAAAATACCAGCTACCAAATATAACATTTCTCAGTACTGAGATGTACAAATATATTTTAAGATTGGATAACTTTCTTTAATTTGAGAATCTTTTTTTCCCGTTATTGAAAGCGCACCAGAATGTGTGATAGCGTTATCCTTAATTCTTCTATAATTGAGTTCAGGTGGTGTCATCGCTACAAGAATGATGCTTGGTATAAAGAGATTATAGCCTTAACAAGAGGGTCATCAATAACTAAGTCTGAAATGCTGGCATTATGATTCTTTCATGAAGATCAGCTACACAACACTTTTAACATTTGATATTTACTCTATTTTATTTTCCTGGCACTGCCATTCTATGGGCCAAACACTTTAAATAAACCCATGGAAATGAGAAAGATCCAGTTCTTCGCAATTAGAAATTGGATTGTACTTGCAAGCACATATTCCATCAGTTTTCCCAATGCATTGCTTTTAATAAAAATTAGTCTGCGATTTGGCTTGCTATAACTACAGGTAATCCTCAACTTACAATCACAATTGAGCCCAAAATTTCTGTTGCTAAGTCAGACATTTGTGAAGTGAGCCCTGCCCCATTTTACGTTTTTTCTTGCCACTGTTGTTAAGGGAATCTCTGCAGTTGTTAAGCCAGTGGCACAGTTGTTATGTGAATCTAGCTCCCCCATTGACTTTGCTTGTTGGAAAGTTGCAAAAGCTGATTACACAATTCCAAGGTACTGCAACCGTCATAAGTATGAACTAGTTGCCAAGCATCTGAATTTTGGTCACATGACCATGGGAATGCTGCAATGGTCATAAATGTGAAAAACCGTCGTAAGTCAGTTTTTTTGTTGTATTTTGTTGTATCTTTGAAGGGTCACTAAATGACTCTTCACCCACTTGAGCAAAAGGGTGTCCCTATAGCAAAAACCCACCACTGAATACAAGCAATCAGGTATAACTATATCCCTGTACTCAGTCATGTTTCACAATGAAACAGCAACAATACTTCCAAGTTAATACATTTAAGACCTGGTGTAAGATACATTTGATTAAATACTCTTGGTGATGTAGTGTATAAGCATGCCATGAAGACATTTTTATATGCCATTTAAAGAGGTACTTTGATGTACATGAACGTTAATTAATTTTAAGTCACCTACAAAACTGGAAACTTCTCTGACTCCTGAATATAGCTCATGATTACACAATACTTCTCATGATATTGCTAGATTAAGTGGCCTAGCAAGTCTTTTTCCTATATCTTTTCCCCTATACACATGATACATGCGCACAGCAAGCAACCTAATAGCTGTAAGGTCTGTGTAAAGATGAAAGCATTTACAAAGCACCACATATAACCCTTAATAGCATGGTTAATATTCCACATAATGTCTGGAAACTAACTGCGTGACTTATTCTTAAATACGGTGGATTGTTTGAATTTCTTGAAGTCTCTGAATCATCAAATTTGACATTTGAGGAAAAAAAATCTGAGAAGGTTGTTTCGTCAGGGATGATGTTACATGCTTTGCAAACTTAGTAGTATAAAAGTGCTGCGTTTTATAAGGATGTTGGAAAAATACTGTATCAAGATACCTTTGTGGATAGAGAAAAATTAGTAAACGTAATTTGCCATTTAGACTTTAAAAAATCAAACTAGCAGTTAATAGAAATCTCCATGGAAGTAAAAAGGCAAAACATTGTTTCATATTTTTCTCTTTCACACCCCAATTGTTTATATTGGCTGTATCAATGGTCCCTTAGCCACTTTCCTTGGCAGAAGATACAATATTAAGATGATGCTAAATTTAATAGCATTGAATTAAAAGCCTGTGTAAGAAGTCTAATCATTAAACGACAGTGACTGAAATACGAACACTTAAATAAATATAGCTAAATCCAGTTTGATTTCCTGTATGATTTATTTTGCAGCTCACAATGGATAAAACGAATAAAGAAAATCCTTCTATAAACCTTTGTTTTTAAAAAATCAAAGGCACGAGAAGACAAGATTAGTGAAAAAAAATATATTTTGGGTAGCATCCAAAACAATTAAATCCAGTGGAAACCCTACTGAAGTGAGCGGTAACAATATGAAAAAAACCCCATGTTTGAATCTGTCACTTTCAAGAAAGAAACTGCAATCTGTAGAAACTCTGACTCCTTCAGGTTATAATCTCAATTCAGTAGACAATCAAGCATTTATTTTTCAAAATTTCTTTTAAGAGAAAATAGAATTTTGTAATGGAAAATAAAGACCGGGAATCATCATTTTATTTTCAGAACTTATCAGAGTTAACCTTTTTTTTTACAAAATTAAACCTAAAAAGTAAAGCATTTTGCAAACTGTGGGGCTAAATATTAAGACATCTACAGAGATGGGTGAAGATGAGTGTTCCCTAGGGGAAAAAAATTGACTTGGCTGATACTGTGACCAAATATTTAATAGGCAAGGTAAATAAATTTAAAACCAACAAGTTTGGAAATGTTAATTGTTTGTTGCACTCACCTAAAGCCTCGGCAGCGAGCAAATAAATAGCATTTAGCCTACAATGCAACAGAGGAAAAGTGGCATGGCAGAGAATACAGGCTGTCCTAAATAAAGGCAGATATTTCTGCCATGCCAAGAAAGGAGAGAGAAGAGAGACTTGCCAGAGCTGGCCAGAAGATAACATTGGCAACTGCTGGTCCATCTGTTTTGCATTCTGCTAACACTCATGCTGAAGTGTTGGGGAATGTATTCCAGGTACACAGATCTGAAAACATGTGTGAGCATGGACATGAACAGAGTGGGAGTGGTATATGGAGGAACGAAAGGAAGTTATATTCCAGTTGTGAAAAGGTAATCACAAGATATCCCTCCAATTCAGTTCCTGGGAACTGAAAAGGTAATTCCTTTCTCTCTACAACACAATGGCAACATATTGCCTCCCATTTTAGCGCAGTTGAAAAATGAGTTGACCTCAAAAGAGGAAGGAAAAAAAGAGGAAAGAAAGTGTGGGTGGCCTGAATGACTGTACCATCTTCAAGGCAAAAGCTCCATTTATTATTCAACTAGACAAGAGAACATGCTATTCTGATATATTAGTTGCCCCATAAGGTTTATAGCCAATATTATAGATAAAGTCTATAATATAATGAGGGTTATATTTTTCAACTCCTTGCAATTACCTTCCGCTTACTATGCAACCTACATCCTCTGAGTTGTTGGGCAAGGTATAGGACTGTAAACCACTTGGTTAGCAGTCTGTTGTGTTGGTGAACACAATACTAGTTCAAATATTGCACATGGCACTATTAAAAACAACTGGTATCTTTCAATCTGTAAATTACTTTCCAATCTTTAAAAAATGAATTTAAACTAATTTGAAATGATTATGCATCATCATCATCATCATCATCATCATCTGTATAACCTAATTATAAATTAATTAGTAATTAGTATTATTGAGTATCGTAATTTTGGTAGATTTGGTATATGGTACTTCCATTAGTTCCCAGGGTTTCAAAGAAATCCTTCAGTTGGAATGGCATTGGGGAATCATATAAAAGAATTACTGATAATTTGGATAATTCTGATACCTTGTAAATGTGAAAAAAAATGGTGGAATTGAGGAAATGACAAATCTTAAACCTTAAACACTATAACTATATGCTACATTGGACATTTAGAAAAGTACTTTTCAAAATTTGCATCAATCATTGGCCATAATTATATGTATTATTTTTGAACAGAACTAGATGTGCAATGTACACTATCATGATGGAAATCTGTCCATAATGTCAAAGGAATCACAAAAACTGAGTTATCTTAGACAGTGTTATTAATTTTTAAATCTAACTTTGATTCTGAAACAAAGGAGATGTAGAAAGATTGTAAACTTGCAAATGGCAGCTTTATGTTTTTCTTAAACGTACTAATAACAGAAAAAAAGCTATTAGGAAGTAAAACCTAGCTGGTAAAGGTGGTCAGAATTTCGATTTAGATGTTCTAATTACTAGATCAAGTTATATTTAGGTAAGAAAGAATAAGCTTATGCAACCAAAGTTTAATTTATCTCTCAGAGACCAATGGATCATAGGAAAGAAGTGGGATGAAGCAGGAGGAGGCTCACATAGCATCCCCCAAAAGCTCCTCCCACTTTATCTCACACTTATCTAAGCTAGTCATACCCAATTCCAGAAACCATCCTTTATATCAAGGGTGTTAAATTCATGTCATCACAGCGGCATCACGTGATGTATCGGGATTTTTTTCTCCTTCGCTAAACCAGGCATGGGCGTGGCCAGCGTGTAAAACATTTGGCCCACAGGCCGGGAATTTGACAGCCCTGCTTTATATGTTTTCGCCTCCAGTCCCCTAATCATCTTTGTTGCTCTGTGAGGCAAAGGCAGGATGTGAGACACATTTTATTTTCTTAGTCTTTTTTGGGTCTGCAAAGGAGCAAGATTATTTTGTTGTTATTTACAGTCACAATGCCAGGCTGACTATGTATTGGCTAGGCACAAAAGTGGACAAGCAAACCAAAAATGTCTTACACTCACATCTAGGGTGTGTATGAATTAGTCATTACTTTAATTTTGTGTGACTATATATGAAATAAAATTCCATGTATCTTCACATCTTTTATAGAGACTAACTAGATGTAATGGTAGCTATTTCAGCTCTCTGAAGAAAATTCAAGCTAAGGGCACCACAACTGAAATTTTTCTCCCATCCTTCCCCCACAAAATACTGCTACCCATGCTCTGAAATTCTCTCTCAGGGGTAAATTAGATTATTTGTTAGGGCAAAACATTATTTGATATGTGACATGATTTTTTTTTACTTTTACTCAAAACTAAGAGCTGATTGAAATAGGAAACAGAAGATATGAGAATATCAATAATTTGTTCCCCAATTTCACGCTCTTAAATTTCCCAGAGGGAAGAATGGGAAGAAAGATATCTGAAATGTTTAATTTGTTCTATTCTTAACTCTGGAATTAAAGTTCTCATCTTCAAACTAAAGAAAAATATTAAATAAGTAACATTTGAGATGTGTTTCATTTACCAATTGTATTGAGGAATATTGAGGATGCAAAATATTTTGAACAAATATGGATTCAAAGGCAAATTAATCCCAAATTCAGAGAAACAGGCAAATGAAAGAAACCTTAAGATTTTCTCTCTGTCCTCTGCTTCCTTTTTTCCTTTTCCTTTCTTAACGATGGGTTGCTTAAAGACTAATTCACTGTTATTACTTTATGTTAGTAGAGCTAACATGAATAGCATGGCTAGCTACTATCATTAAGCCATAGCTATAGGGCTATACTATATGACAAATCTCCACTCAGGTACTCTTTAGCATGTTATTGTATGCTATCCTATATGTTATATCATTGTAGACCAATTAGTCAAACCAGCAAAGATCTGGATTGTTTCTTGGCTGTATTGACAGTGGTTGTTTGTTGTGTGTTGTTCCCAGCTGCTATTTTATGTTACTTATAGTATTAAATTGTTTTTGTTTTTAATTTTTGGACACCAAAAGTCATGCAATAAATTAATTACTTCATTGAAGTAGTATCACATAAGAATTTTTTTAAAGTACATCCTCAGTTTTTCTTATTTGAAATAACCATTTTAAACTATTGAAGAAATAGAAAAATGTGCTTTAGTCAAGAGTCAAGATGATTTTTTTAAGATAACTGTTTTGATATTACAACTTATCTCAACAGCCTTTTATGATACGAAGCAGACATACATGCTGTCTCTTTTTCTTATAGACAGACACAGACTGTAATAAGCAGAAATTCTGTTTGTAGCAGGCTTCATTTTTGTCTGCAGTAAAATATCTGCATCAGCTGAGTTGTGTGTGAATTTACCACTGAGGAAACCAATTTCAGAATAAGGACTGGAGAGCCTAGATTTATAGTTACATGAAACTGAAGGGCGATACCAGGTGGTATAGCAATTAATCACTCATGAGTACAATAAATACACAAATCTCTGCACCTTCTTTTGAGTGATCCAGCACCTCAATAAAATTCTGTGAACATCAACAACTCAACTGTAGTCCAACAAGAAGCACTCCAAACACCATGATGGAGCCATAATGTTTTTGAGAGTGTGTGTGTGTGTGTGTGTGTGTGTGTGTGTAGGGCAATGAACTCAAGTTGGAAAAACTTTCATACTGATAGTGATTCCCATTCTGTCTATTAAAAGTGTAGAGATATATAAAAAAATTTCTTCAGATGTTCACCAACAATATTTCTTGATTTTTTTTTGTAACAAGAATTTATGGACTTGTTATTTCCTTCTTTCCTTCTGATATTAATAACCTGAAATCTTACCTACAAGAGTTTGGCATACTTCTCCATGGGTTAAGAATTCTTGGGATACAACAACAAAGGATAGGTAAGTAACCAAGACACTAGGATTTAATTATGGTAGGATCTAACTGAGGTCACCGCAATAGTTTGACCTATTAAGGACACAAACCAAACTGTCTACAACTATTGGCACCCACAGGTCAAGGGTCTTTTCTTGTGAATTTCTAACAAAAAACAGACTCAGCAAATCTTATGTAGGTAACACAATAATTTAGCTCTCTTTGCTGCAAAGTTCAACCACTTGTGTTTTCCTTTATATAAGTTCCTTATGAACTGTAAAGAAATGTGTGCTGCATTTTAAAAACTGAGAAACAGCCAACTTTTCTAGCACAGCTTAAAGCCAAGGAAATAGATTTGGTTGAAACTCATTGGCTTTTGTTCCTGCAATAAATTCATGATGAGAGTAGATGATGAAATTACAGCCCAAATCCAACCTATGCACTCACAATCCTCTGGTAACAGGAGAGCCTTAAGATAAATTCATAAAATATGCTTTAAGTCTGCACACATGTCCTCCATTTGTTTCGTATTATATTTTAAAAATGAAATATACATTCTTGAACCTCTTCTAGCAGCAAAGAGCAGGAAGCTGTGATTTAATCACAGAAGCATTTTGCCCTACTCTAAATTAAAGAATGCTGTAAAACCAACTTTAAATTATGACGTCTATTCTGTGGATTGTTTTGGTATCTGACACTGAGCTGTTCTTTGTCATACATTTGGTTCTTATTATGGGAATTATTTTTCACTCTATATCTAGCTTTTAGATGAACTGCTATATGTACTGCAAGTGTCTCCAACTTTATAAAAAAAATAAATATATACAAAGAAAGAAATCACTAAGAAAATGTGTCCACTGTACAGGGGGGAAAAAGGCTTTTATAGCCAGCCCGTTTTGAAAAACAAGATAGCTTTTCATATATTTTTAGCTTATATGGAAAACATCCAATTCAAGTGCATCAGGGAAGAGTGATGTATGGAACAAAATATGGAATATGTAAATACACAACTGATGCTTTTTCAATAGCCAATTTAATGTCAAGCAGTTCTACAAGTGGTGTGGTTTCAATTTCCTCTTTAAAATAAAAAAGTAGGATATAATAAGCAGTGGCATTTACTTTACTGTTAGCCAGTATAAGGAGTTCCAGATGTACATCCAGGCATAAAAGATTCTTTAAAAATACTCTTCACTGATTCATTGTGAGAACATGTTTCTGCTAACCTGTAGAAAATCAATCTAATATTTATAAAGTTTGCTGAATGTATCAATTTTGGGTTTGTTTGTTTTTTTGCCATCCCATTATTTCAGAATGTACCTTATCAACCAATTATGAAGTTTTAATTCCTCATATATGCAAAACTGATTTGACCCTCAAGAAGGCATAAAGTGATCTGGAACTCCAGAAATAATTGTGTCTTTGGGTCACATGAGTGTACTAAGAATACTATTTGTTTTGTCTAGTGTTATTAACTAAATTTTGTACTACATCAGTTGAGTTAGATGGCAAATCATGCACCATGATTATAGGAAGGATCATGATTATACAGATAGCAAATGGAAACAAGGGTTTAAATGCTCCAAAATGTATGTGCAGATGAGTTATCATTACATGTTGCAATTAAGAATACACATAGACAAATTTTGAAGCATTTTAAGGAAAGATAGATCAAATTTTTGATATACTATAGGCCAGCCTAGTCTCTTCTTGATAAATAAGGCTGCAAGCTAAATTGATTGGTGGAGACAACTGAGGTACAAGGCAGAAGGAATGTTGGTCTTACCTGATACGATTCTTCTCATTGAGTGGGGGGCAGCATCCAGGATGGTCCATATTTTAGAAGCCAGTCCTTCCAGGGCTCTGTTGTGGGGGTTGGCTCGGAT
>JANHZT010003476.1:59775-69978 GCA_032468215.1 Stegonotus admiraltiensis | reverse complement strand
TTAAAGAAAAAAAAAGTACAATGTTTCCTCAATGTCAACCATAACAACATAATGGTATTTATTTGGAGGACAACAGCAGTCAGATGTCTAATGTATATTATACAATACAATTCTGGGGAATGTAGGAAATGAGAACAAAACTCTTATAAAGCAAAAAGTGTTACAGACATCATCAACTAACCTGAAAAGAAGAAAGCAAAAGAGAACATGATGATAATATTTATGCAATGAAGTGTTTAAGAGAGACCACTACCTCTTTATTTATGATTTAAAAGCAAACACATAAGGCTATGCTTCAGATGTGAGTAGGCAGGGGGCATTTTTGCTAATGGAAAAGCAGTGTTTCACCACTGCACAAGCAAGGCAGATGCAGCTTTAGAAACAGGGGAGAAAAGAATGAGTCTAAAGGTACCACGCATTTAAATAAAATAGAATTGTATTCAATCTTAAAAGTGTGTCAATATCAACACATTGTAAATCCTTAAACTATGGCTCAGAAAATTGAATGCTACATATGCTGTGTGATTATGCATCTTTTCTATGTGTAAAAAGGCTTTTTAAGCTGTTATCTGACTACAGTAATTGCCATTTAAATTGATCCACGTCAACAAAAACTCTATCCCTAGAGATTCTCACCTAGAAGACTACTTATGGAAGGCGGCTCACAGAATGCCTGTACATCTGAGGCCTACTTCAGCATTTTCTCAAGCAGCCAGATGCAGAATAATCTACTTGCCCTGCCACCCCCTCCCATATTTAGTACTCCGAGGCAAGCAACCCATTTGCCAGTTCTCTTTAAATAAATACTTCTGGATTTTAAAAAAAAATAATGCACTTAAGCAATGCTGTAACAGTTTTTACTCAATTTCACTTTTTGTTTTGTTTTTCATGAAATGAGCCCAAAATAAGCAACAGCGATTAAGAACATCTGAATAGTGATTAGCAGTTCTGAAAATTATCAGTATCCCTTGCCTGGTTTGCACAGAATCCCCTCATCAATACAAGAAACTAAACATTTTCCTGTTTCTTGCGTGCAGAGAAATGTAATGTACTTACAAAACTATAATGCTAAACACAAAACTATAACTAAAAAAATTATCCACAGGACACAATATTCCCACAGGCTAGAGCCTTAAGCCTATAACTCTTTGTGCAATCAGGTATGCTGAAATTAATGTAGGTATAATAAAACAATATGCAGGTCAGGATAGTGGCCTGTAGCTTGAAAACAGATCCTTTTCCTCCTTGTGCTTGTACTAACTTACTACAATAGCTGAAAGTCCCTTGAATTGCATACATAGTTGATGAAAGTTCTTTGTTATCAGCAGCTATGGAAGAAAATGCTTTTCTGAGGATCTTTCCAACTTCCCCTCTCCTCTCCTCACAGACTGTTGTGATACACTGTGACTTCACACAGCCACTATTAAGTGAGTTAATTCAAAGACATTGAAACCTCATTGATCCTAATTGAAAGCAATACATCCAACCAAATAGTTTTCTATCCCATCTGTTCTGGCCTGCCACCAGCTATTCAGTTCAAGACAATTAATAGTTTCAGATAGTCTGACTGACCCAATAAAGGCACTTATTTAAGCAGGACTGCATTAACAAAGTGAAAAACCTAGGGCAAAATGGGTTCAAATGGAGCATTTTACTCCTACTTGGCATTAACAAAGCTGAATAATGCTTATTCTGACTTTTTATGTGCAAGGCTTGATAAACTGAATGAGGAGGCACTCAATGATCACGCAACGAGCACTGATGAATGGTCATTAAGACACCCCCTCATCTAGAGGCAAAGCTACTCCATGAAGTAGCATGCCAGTTGAAAAGAACAGACTCAATAATGTCCACTCACTTGTTCCATTTTCCTACTCAGGCCACTGGCCACCAAATGAGGCTGACATATTGGAAAATAATATTTTATGGGTGACCGATGAGTGAAAAAAGAAGCATTCACTGGACTTTTGAATTCTGATCTGCTAGGTTTTGTCAGATCCCAAAGATTGGATTTTTCCACTCAGCTGGAAGTCATCGGTGTTTTCACTAGAAATTTTACTGACAAGACAAACCCACCTAACAGATGAAGAAGTGTTGAGGTTTTTTTGTGGAGAAATTCCTTTTGGACGCTTTCCTAACTTTATTCATTAGACTGTCAATGTGATGTACAGTAAACACAATATCAAATGAAATCATCTATTAATGTCTTGCACTGAGTGACAGTATTCCCTATTATATTTCTCTAGCAAATTTCTATGTCACTTTCCTTTCGTTAAAAAAACATTGAAAACGGGTTTCCACTAATGTGTTTTGTCTTATTTCATATTAAGATGAAAATTAGATGTGTCACATCTTTTACAAAAGATAAATCTGTGTGTAAAGACCTGCATTTAGATATCATAACTGTACTCAAGTTAGAGCACAAATGTTCCAACAGAGATCAGAGACTCAAATAATTGATTTTCTTCTTAGTCCTGCCATGACACAGTATCTACACTAAACCTTTAACAAAGACAATTTTCTTTCCACTCAAAAAATCATTAAAATAATTCATGATGACATGTGATTTGTTTTTTTTCCAATTTATATCTTGAAGAAAAAAAGAATAATGCCAACACTTTGCCGAAATACTTTATTTCTTTAAAAAGTAGCTATGTTTAGAGACTAGTGTATGTGTATTTTTTTGTATGGGGGAAGAGGGAAGGAAGGAAATTGTTTTTTTCTATTCTCAATATGCTTTGGGATAGGTGGGAACAGGGAATCCTCATATAAAATAAACTTAAAAGAGGTCTTAAGTATTAAATGTACACTATAGACATATAGAAGGAGGCCAATATTGTGAAATTTGTCAGCATCATGGTAACCTAGCTACATACTGAATGTAATAAATAAAATATAAATCCAGTTAGTGAAATTATGTAAAATTAACACACAAACTGAAATTATATACACCTAATTTAAGCCATTTCAAACTGGAAATAAGCTACTGTCCAAAGTCTTATAAACTGGACATTATACAAGTAACATAAATAAATATTATCAATAATCAGTTACTATCTTGCAATTCACTTTGCAAATTGAAAGGGACTAGACAGCTCACATACATCTTTCCAATAAAACAAATGCTATACCTTTAACTTTATATTCAATCATAAATATATAATAAAAATATCTGTAACCTACCATACAGACTTCCATATAACCAATGAAGCTATTTAATATCCAGAAATCTTATTCTGAGCACAAATATCATCTCCCAAATGATTTGAATCTCTTATATGAGACATTAAAACCAATCCATTGTTGTTTCATTGTACATCCATACACAGAAAGGCCTTCGGTATATGCTCAATGCATTATAAAGTTCCAAAAGGGAATACAGTAATTCCTTCATGTAAATATTAGACTTCCACTTAAAAAAAAAAAGGGAGCATTTTGATATTTCTGATGTGTTTTCCTCCTTTTGAGAGGGGATTGCAATAGAACAGAGAACTTTGTTTTTGTTCCAGTGTCACCACCTCCCCATTCTAACAGAGAGCGAGTTAGTTTTGTTAAAATGCAAAGGGTTGATAGCGTATGCTCCAGTGACTTCCCTCCTCTCAGCACCAGAGACAAAAACCTGCATCTCTGGCAGCCATCTGGACAGATTTTTTTCTGAATACTTGCGCCACACCACACTGCAAGCAACATTTCAGAGCTCCAGAGCTCTGTGGAACCATTCATGAGATACCAATTTCATTCCCCACCCCTGGTTTTTTTTTTCTTCATTTTATTACAAACAATAAATGCTAAAAAGAATTGTGGGCAGCATGTTTAAATAAAGGGAACAAAAAGATTTCAAAATTCTTCACATATGGCAACTTGAGTTTCTAACTTTCACTTTATGCTAAAGATTGTTTAAAATTTAGAATTAGCGTGTGTATACGCGGGAGACAGGGATGGAGAACCGCAGGAAGGCTGAAGTGATATAATCCATATATTAACATATCCAATTGGATTCCAAAGAAAATAACCTATGTCAGCTAGACTTGGACTTTCTTATGCAGTCCAAGAAATATCTCTGTACACAATTACCTACTTGGGTGGAACTGCTATTTCTTATATCAACTGTTGCCCGTTTGCAATGGAGTGAGAGACAACTTTCAACCTATCGTATCGAACCTCAAAAAGTTACATATTTAGGTGAAATTGAGGTAGGGGGCTTATTAATTGGTTTGAAATAGTCTGCTTGCTAAAGAATCACTAAGCTAAATGAATGCAGGGAAGCAAGCCATCTGATATCAATTTTTTACTTTGAATATATTACCTTTTAAAGAAGGACTTTATTGTTCTAAACTTGAAAGACGGCTTTACTCTGAATGTTTCAGTTGTACGCAGCTCCTTATTAAAAGGGATTAAGACATTCTTCATGATATCCAGCAGGTGGAGCAAATATGCAACACTATAGAGCTGTCTACATAAATTCAGATTACTAAACTACAGTAATACTATAAGTGGAGGATGCTACTTTTCCCTTTTCCACTTCTTTTCTATTTAATATATCCATTAGCTATATTCTAGAGCTGTTAATTTACACACCAATGTTATCCAAATGTCTTGGTTAGTGGAATTCGCCTCACTGGAATAGATTTATCATCACTTGTCTTTAAATTATCCCAGCCGAAGTCCCAGGCTTTGGGAAGTGGTTATGGTTGAGTTAGTAGCCTATACTGAAGAAGACAGAAAGAAAATAAATGCCATTCTCTCTCCTTGATTAGAGGAGGACAGCTTTCCAGCAGCTGTGGATGGTTGGTATCAAATGTACAGCCACTTTGGTGTGTGGTGCTTGTTGTTTAAGGTTCTTCATACAGGTAGGTCTTGATTAGGAAAGTTAGAAAACAGCAATAGCAATAGCACATATACCGCTTCACAGTGCTTTACAGCCCTCTCTAAGCGGTTTACAGAATCAGCCTATTGCCCCCAACAATCTGGCCCCTCATTTTACCGACCTCGGAAAGAAGGATGGAAGGCTGAGTCAACCTTGAGCCTGGTGAGATTCGATCTGCCAAACTGCTGGCAGCCAGTGATCAGCAGAAGTAGCCTGCAGTACTGCACTCTAACCACAGCTCCACCGCGGCTCTAATTAGTTGAATTTGCACTATTTGAAGTGCTACTTCTATGGAAAATATGGTAAATGGTTCCAGCTTGACAAAAAAAAGTCCTTGAAAATGTTCAAACATACATGTTTAATATGTATACTAAAGAAATATTGCAATAAAGGATAAAAAGAATGTACACCTAATTTCAATTTACGGTTCACAAAGTCACAGAATAATAACAAAAAAGCAAAAAATTTTTAAAAAAATTACTGTAGATTCAGGCATTCCAACACCATCCTATTTTAGCATTGCTATGATCACATCCATACTATTCAGTTACATCTATTTTTTTTTTCTGTAAAGTAATAATGAGTCTCTTCTTTTAAAAATTTGTACTGTTTTCCTCTAATGGAATCTTTCTTTTTTCCATATTACACACAAGGAGATTAACAGCTTCTAAACCCCAACTGTAATTGCGCGCTTGCAAGCCTCAACCGTGCACAATTCACAGTAAATCAAATAATCACACTATTCAAACGCACATTAATTGCAACCCTCCTGTATATATATCAACCGGAGTGTTGCATCATCCTTTCCTGTACTTCGGAGTAATATGAAAATATTACATGATAGACATCATCATCTTAAAGTAATCATAATTTCCTAAAGAACAATCTTTAACTTTGACTCTTTCGTTTACTATGAGTGCCTTTACTGCAATTGGGACTTGTCAAATTACTTTAATGGTGTCACAAACGCTTCTCAAGTCATATCTGTCACTCATCCTTACTCATTTAACATACATATAGCTTTTATTTATTTATTTCTCAAATTTATACAGGTAATCCTCGACCTATGACCAAAACGGGACAAAAAATTCCATTGCTAAGTAAGGCAATTGTTAAATGAGTCATTCCTGATTTTATGACCTTTTTGCCAGGGTTGTTCAACAAATCTCTGCAGTTGTTAAGCGAATTGTGTGGTTGTTAAGCAAATCCAACTCCTCCCATTGACTTTGTTGTCAGAAGATGGCTGGGAAGGTCTCTAACAGCAATCACGTGATCCTGAGATGTTGAAACCATTGTAAATATATGCTGGTTGCAAAGTGTCCAAATTTTGATCCTGTGAATGTGGTGCTGCTGCAAGTTCCAGGACTAGTTGAAAGTCACTTTTTTTTCAGTCCTGTTGTAACTTTGAACGGTCACAAAATGAATGGTTGTAAGTCGAGGACTATCTGTATAGTAGATTTCCTCTATTGATGGCAAGTATTGCAGACACCTTGATGGAAATCAGATTTGACCTAAGGTAGCAGAACAGTATTGTAGTATACTGAAATAAAATATGGGGAGAACAAAGTCACAATAAGTTAAAATGGCACATCTAGGCTCCTCCCAGATAAACCTCCTTGTGCAGTAGTTGGGAGAAAATCAACAATAACCTATGATATGGATCGTGTTCTATATAAATTTTCTCCAGAACAACCCCTCAGCTTATTCATTTGCTAACATGTCTCCATTCGAGGTAAGCCAATTCTTGTCTTCTTGCTGTTGACATATTTGAAGAAAAAGTTCTTATTGGGTAGCGCATCATTTGCTTTGTCTTCTGGAATTGTGGGTGCTCCATAACTGGAAGTTTTCAAACAAAGGTTGGGTGGACCTTGGTCTGGAAAGTTCCTCCCTAAACAGCGGTTTGGATTAGAAGACCTTCAAAGTCTCTTGCAACTCTAGGATTCTATGAATGTGTCTTTAGTGGAGGGGGTAATCACATTATACAATTTTCACATTGTTTCCATTTTTTCCCTTTTCTGGAGAAAGTTTTCAAAAAGACGGTAGGGCTTTGGCTACAGAGGATACTAGATAAAACAAACTGTTTGAATCCCTTCCAGTCGGAATTGAGACTTAGGCACTGGTGGATGAGTCATGTCCAAATTTGAATGCTTCACTGCAGTAGAATCTCCAACTATACTGAAGGTAGGTGTTAAGAGGAGTTGAGTTTAAGAGTCCTTGCACTGCAGAAAGTAGCACAGGCCTGATTTCCCCCAGAATCCTTGAAGCTTTATCTGACCATCCCCAAGAAAATACAGTCAGTCTAGTCAGTGTCTTGTAACATAGGTGACTAACAATAAAGCTTCTGCTTGAGGTTATTCACAAGTGACTCTTGTTGCTTATATCTGATATATACTTCTTTGTCCTATTAGAACTCTTAAAGGCACTCAGTATCATGAACTGTGGCATCTTTCTGGTCTACTTGCAAATTTAGTTCAACCATTTTACAATTGTTCACTCCTTCCTGAGTGGAATGGGTGAGTCAATAATTATGAGGAGGGACAGCTATATTCATGGTTGCTGCAGTGTTTTGTACCCCAAGACTCATTTTTTTTCCTTCATGTCATTTAACATTTACATGAAACTGCCAGAAAAGGTAATCTGGTATTTGATGTAAAATATTATCTGGTTGGGCCAGAGATTAAGTGAAGACTTTAGTAACTGGAGACAGCATGGAACAAAAGAAAATTAAGCTCTTTAAAGTTGACTTGGCTCCTCCCATCCCAAGATGTGTTTGGGTACTAAACTTGTGATGCTGTTGGGTTACTTTAATGTGAATGTTGGGCGCTATTTTAGTGATGGTTAATAGTTATGATTATTTTTTATTAGAGATTTAAAGGATACCTTCTTTTTTATGTTTGTACATTATATTGTAGTACATTATCTACAGCCTTTTATTAAGTAGTATCAAAATTATAAGACTGAATAGAAGAATTTTCTTGTAGGCCTAGATTATTTTATATTTTCCTGAACAAACTACAGCCAAGACTTAAGCCTACTGAATAAAGAACAGTCATGGCAATCCTACAAGCCTTCCTAGAATGTGCCAGGTCTGGGACTATTAAGGAATCCAGGATCCCGTGAAGGCAAAACACCACCATGGAATTGAGGCTCAGATATGTTGGCATTCCTTCTGCCATTTCCAGTTAGCTTTTCTTTTTAAAAAATAGTTAATTTAAATCCACTCAAGGACTATTTTAAACTTGGAAGGCTGGAAAAACCTCTGGAATGTTTGGATCCAAATAGTCTCCTATCCAGCTCATGACACAGATTCCATTCCTCCCCTTCCCATTTTTTAACTTCCTGATATCAGAGCTCCAGATTTGTGGATTGCAAGGCTGCTCCAGATATTTCTTCAAGAGTCAGAAGGGTAGAGTTGATGTTAGTTTCCCTGCTTCAATATTGGAAGGAAAAATCCAACCTCTCTTTTGATTCTCTGGAAAACTTTCCATATAATGCAATAACCCAGTTTTACATAATTCTCATATATATTATACTTTCTAAAAGATGCTTAAACATTTCACTTCCCATCTTGAACATATAATTCAATAGTTACACAACAGCAAACGTTTAAAAATGCACACAAAAAACCCTGTTAAAACATTTTCCTTTTCTTTATTCTACAGTACTGCACCCTCTTTCAACTAAAGCCTTCCTCATCCTCAAATTAAGGCAAACAAACCAAAGATACTGAAAAATGCCCCGTTTTTATATAGGTACATTCATTTTAATTGTACAGTGGGGCATCTGTGTTTGTTTATGGCATAAACAGAGCACCTTAAAGAGTAATAAATGCGACACTTGTAACCTTTAATGAACGAACAATCCATTTTTAAAATACAGTGAAGTCAGAATCTAACAAAGATCTACATTACCTCAATATGGATTTGCTGTGTTTATTTAATAGCAGCAGGAAAAGTCTTTTACATGGCACTATGGTTTCCCCCCCACAAATATATATATTTTTTCCTTGCAGAATTACAAGAATTGATTAAACCAGCATCGACTGAACTAAAAAAGAATACTTCAGATTGAGAAGCAAACTAGCCAACATGCTGTGATGTTGTAGTAGAGGTCAGCAATACACCAAGGCCAGAAATTATAAAAAGAAAGCATAACCAGAGCCAACTCTTTTCCCCTTTTGAAAGAAAAAAAAAACATTTGGCCTTTCTGCCAGAGTTGTCAGCACTGGGAGAACAGTACCGGCAGGAACCTCAAATTCCTGACCAAGCCCTCTTGTATACAATGCCTCCTGAATGAAAGGAACTAAAGCCCAACAGAGATAGCCGGCTGTCAGGAACCTGCCCTGACGTTAGTACATTGACAGGGTTGCCTTTTCAGGATATCGGAGCAACAACCTGCAGCAAGAGATACTGGATTTTCACAGGCTTCCAGATTGGATGTTTTGCTCTTCAGGTAATTAAACAAGGAAGCAAAGGCTTGAAAGTACAAGACTCAGCCAGTGCAGTGGCTCCAAACTTCTCCATATCAACTTCCGCAAGAACTGCCTGAAGCGTCAACATAATCTTCTAGATATGTGTATTCTCTGAGTGACATAAGCGCACACAACTCTTCCTTCACTGAAGCAAATTTGCTGGGTTTTTTTTTTCCAGAATTGTTCTGAGTAAGCAGCTTTATAATGTTTTTTTTTATTTTAAAAAACAGAGATGTGAAGGAACACTGCATCAACTGGAAATAAATTAGCACTTTAAATATGTAAAGGGCAAAGAATATGCAAATTATAAATAATTAGACTGATGTCTCCGGGGCTGCAAAAAATCTGGATGCTTAGGAGTTGATATAAAAGAATTAGAGTTCACACTATCTCTTTGATGCCACCTGGTGGTCATCCATATATTGAACACAGACAGGGTTGCCAGCAGACCATGTTAACTTTAATAGATGTCATTATGGCTTTTTGCAAAGCATTTGCCTCCTTAATTATTGTTAAACCTTATCATAACCCAGAGATGTATCATAGGAACAATAATTTAAAGAGTTAGGAATGAACAGAATGTAAATACAGAATTTCTCTTTCTTTTTTGTTTCAAGTCCCTTTCCTGCGCGCGAGCGCGCTCTCTCTCTCTCTCTCTCTCTCTCTCGCTCTCTCTCTCTCTATGTATGTATGTATGTATGTATGTATGTATGTATGTATGTATGTATGTAGATAGTTTTTCTATCAAAGCACCTGGTCTACCCCAATATGGGAGGGAGCATACTGCTTCCCTTTCGCCTTTCAGCTCCAATCTAGGAGCCCTCAAGCAGTCGCATTCACGACAAACCATTTTATACCAAATTTA
>JANHZT010003476.1:34252-48870 GCA_032468215.1 Stegonotus admiraltiensis | reverse complement strand
ACCACAAGAAGAAATTAAAAACTGAGAAGGAAGGAAGGAGGGAAGGAAAGAGCTTCAGGAGCCACAGGATTTCCTTGTCCCCTATCCTCTGTGTTTTATCAAGTGACTTGATAAAAAAAAAGTGTCCTGTTGAAAAATTGGATGGAAAAAAAGGGAAAAAAATCCAATTCACCACCAGATTCTGTCATCTCAAGTTTAGTGAGGAAGAGATTGTATCTTAGATAAAGGCAGGGGTGGGCTTCAAAAATTTTAGCAAGGGATTCTCTGCCCGGTTGCTGGGTGGGCATGGCCATGGTGAGCATGGCCTAGTCGGCCTCCTGCACCACAGTGTGGGGGGGCATTTTTGCCCTCCCTGGGCTCCGGAGGCTTTTCTCGAGTCTGCATGAGGACGAAAACGGCCTCCCCAGGCTCCAGAGGTGCTCTGGAGACCAGAAATGGGGTCGTTTCTGTCTTTCCCGAACTCCCAGTAGGCCCGTTTTTTGCCCTCCCCGAGCCTCCGCACACACCCTGCACTTACCTGCATCCAAAATAGGCCATGTGGGGACTCCTGGGAGGTGAAGGGCAGGGTGGGTGGGGCCAGCCAGGAGTGGGATTTGGGGTTCTCCGAACTGCACAGAATCCTAGCTAGAGGTTCTCCTGAACCCCCAGAAGTCCACCCCTGTATAAAGGTGGAAAAACTGGAATCAGAAAGCCCCCCAGCACATCCCTCTGTGTGTGTGCGTGCGTGCATGTGCACGTGCACGTGCACGTGCACACATGTGTAAAAAAAAATCTTGGTAAGTGAAAATCAATCCATTCACTTTCCTAGAAATCATTTGGCACAGATTACACTCTGGCCTAGTAGGCACAGTTCTGTGCTCACGAATACCATATTTGAGATGTCAGGGCTACATTATGAATCAATGCTTCCTTTGCAAGCAAATCTCTAACAGTTTTAATGGAAGTTAAGTATTTATAAAAATAAATCAGGTCATAAATGAGATATTTTACAGGTTTTTAATAAAAAAATAACCTTTTATATTAAAAAATAACTTTTATATTATTATAACATTTTAAAAATTCTTTTATTAAACTTAGAGGCAGCATGTTTTGCCCAACTACTATTTGTCAGCTACAAACCCATCTCCTTAAACCATGCAGCCTCAGAAGAATAATGTTTATGCTTTGGAATATCTTAATAGAGTGTTTTCAAGAGTTATTTTGAAACAGATAATTTATTTTATATAACAATTATCATTTGACTAATAGATTCCACAGATCTGTTTAATGCAAAACAAAAAGGGTTAGCAGATGGCATATTATAAAAATTATGTAAAATCACTATCAAAATAGTGTTCTGAGGTCCAAAGCAGTATATAAAGGCTATATGTTTAATTATACTGATTCATGCAGATTACAAAATAAATCTTACAGATATTTACAAATATTTGAAAACAGACAGTTTTAAAGGAACATAATTTCTCTACATTTTTGCAAGTTTACTAAACAAAACATTTAATGTTTTATGTAGCTATATTTACTTATTTATTCAAAATTTATTCCACTTTTTCATTCCTTGAATACCTACAGTTTTTTAAAAACAATACAAAGTTAAAGAATTAATTATATAGGGAATACTGCAAACTAACGTACTAAAATTGTTTAAATGATACACAGCAGCTATTTGCAAAGAATAGCACTAGCACTTAGACTTATATATTGCTTGACAGAACTTTACAGCCCTCTATAAGCGATTTATGGAATCAGCATATTGTCCCCAACAATCTGGGTCCTCATTTTACTGACCTCAGAAGGCTGAAGGCTGAGTCAATCTTGAGCCTGGTGAGATTCGAACTGCCAAATTGCAGGCAGCTGGCAGGCAGCAGAAGTAGCCTGCAGTACTGCTTTCTAACCGCTATGCCACTGCAGCTCTGGTGCGGCATTAAAGGCGGACTTCTGGAATGGTGCATTAGAGGTGAACTTCAACTTACAACCAGTCACTTAGCGATCATTGGAAGTTACAATGGATCTACCTGGGGAGTACTTATAACCCAGATTTCAAATTCCAAGGTTGATCGCTTCCTGTAGTCACATGACGCCTCAGGCATTGACAACTGGACCACATTGACAGCCATTTGAAGTGTCCTACAGTCACATGAGCTTGTTTTATGACGGTTTTGCCAGAAACTAGCATTTACTTTTGATAGAGAACCATGAACTAGTTCAGTATATAACTCTGGTGTTCGGTTTACAACCACTTGCGAAAAATATAAAAACTGGTCAGTCACACGGATGACCAAATTTACAACTCTCATGAGTTACAATTGAACCTGATTGGCAGGCTCCATTTCAGTTGCAACACTCATATTCCTATTGCACAGCCACAGTTCAAGCCCATTATTTCATTAATTATTGAATTTGCATCCTATCTTTTTTATTAAGAAAAGTATCCTAAACATCTATATGAAGAATATATTGACAGTTCAATAACACTGATCTTTTACATTTGTGTAAGGTTGAGGCACGTGTCATTCAAGTACCCTCCCTATAAGTCTACTTGGAGTAAGTTCCATTAAATTTAACTGGTTTTACTCCCTGCAAGTGGATATATTGCAACCTAAGTTTTCTTTTTATGAATAGCTCTGCCTTCTAAAGTACTACTAAAATATCATTTTAAATGATAGTCATAGTAGCAGCGATAATAACTATAAGAATTTTAAAATATACTTTGAAAGTCTATATATTTCTATCTTTCTTTCTATTACTTCTAAAAATGAAACAGGCGAGGAGGTAATATACTATTTTTATTACTTAATGTGCAATCTTGAAACTAAAATGTCTGGACCAATTTAAAATCCAGCCAAAAGGATTTTAAACTTTAACAATTTGTATTTCTCCCTAAGAATATTATTCAAAAAGCTCATCGTGTTGCATAACCATGGAAATGCTGAAAACATACATTTCCAAACAAATATTACTTTTTCTCAATGGTATGAAGTAATTAAAGCCATATGTGTAAATCTGTGATCCGTGCAGTAGTTCAAGCTGCAGCTAATAGAAAATACAGAGAATGAACTCTGCCATATAAAGGATTCTTGTTACAGAAATATAATGTGAAAACCAGATGCAGACAGAAACCCTTAATCACAGATGGGAATGTAATCACTGGCATACAGAATATTTTTTGATCAATCTTAACCATATGCGAAATGTATTTATTTTTCACAGAATGCAATAAGTAGAGAGTGCCTTCTATTTGAAATCAGTTAACCTTAAGAGTAAGAATACTTTTATCTTATTCCTTCCACTCCCTTGTAAGATATTCAGCCAAGCTATGGGGTTGCTCGGCCTGCCCAATCATTCTTACATCAGTTTATCTTTCAAAGTATTTAATAGGATGCAAAGACTACACATATTGAAATCAACGTAAAAGAAAATCAAATGCAGTTACCAATTCCTGCATTGCTTACTTACTGTCAGGAATCCCTTCATCACCTAAGCATACACGGGATTATATTACCATTGGAAAAGAGAAAGCAATTTGTTCAGCAACAGCAAATCACATGAGAAATGCATAAGACTCCAGATAGATTGCTCTTGAGCCAAAACTGCTGGCACATAATTAGCAAAATTTTCATATCCCCCTTTTTTTAACCTAAGAGGGACAAAATTATACTAGTAGGACTGTCGATACTTAGTCATTTGTCAGTTTTGTAATTCCAACATTATCAGATCCAGAGCATTATTGAGTAAATAAATAAAAAATACAGCTGTTGAATATTGCAATAAACCTTAGTCCCAGGAATGTGTACATTTGATTTGTATTCTGATCTCTAAGTTCAATAAACTGTCCTGCTCATAAATATTAATTTTATTCCCTTTTCTGGAATAGCTATTAGGAAATTTCAGGATTTTATTTTAATCATCTACAGCTTATTTTTTTATTTGAATCCTGGAAGCTGGTTTCTCTTAACTACAAATAGTCCTTGTTTAGTGACCGTTCCCACTTAGGATGGGGATGAAAAATTTCTCACATTTACAATTTTACCAATAATTCCTCACATTTACAATTTTTAGTTGTAAAGCAAAGAGAAATTGAAGTAAAACTGTTAAGTACAGTTTCACTTAGCAATCATTTCACTTAAGGACTGAATTGTAGTCCCAAGTGTGATCACTAAGCGAGGACTACTTGTACAAGCCAATAATGAATCAAATTTTGATGAAACTTTTATTTATTATATATAACACATTAACTTTAAGGATTCCATTTTTATACTTGGCTACTGGACTGTATAGTTACTGCTTTCTGTCCAGTAGATATGGAGGGAAATATGCAAACTCTTGATCATGTGACATATGCAGAGTGCTGGGACAATAAATTATATATTCATTAGAATGTACAATTGACTATCAATATCTGCTTGTACAACATTACTTAAGGGATGTTCATCCTGTTCAATACTAATGCAACCAATCATATTTAACATTATGTAACTAGAGCCGGATTAGAACAGATATTGGCAAAATGTACTATCCAAAGCAAAGGAGAAACAATCCAATAATATAAATAGAAGTAAAATTATCTGATTGATCTGTATATAATATGTACTGTATGAACATTCAATTTTATTCTTTTTCTATTTTTAAATTGTGTTTACATAGAGATACCATATACAGATGCATATCTGTAAAATGCCAGCAAGTATGCACCAATTGATACTCAACTGTGAATATTTCTGAGCAAATATTATTAGAAGCAAGTGCTCATAACCCCATATATAGAAAACCTGTTAGGAACAGTAAGAATATTCCTAAATTAGGCATTCTTAGTTGGGATACGTGTACATGGCCTTCATTTTATTTGTGTTCTTGATTTTGTTGCATTTTTAATTTTTTGTCAAGAAAAGTTGTCTAGATTTTTCCCTTATTAGAGATTATTTCATATTTTTATTGTTTCAGTAGCTTATTGTGTATCTTTTTAGCATGTCAACCTCAAATCAAAAGTTTTGGCAAAAAGAATCTCTCTTGAACTTATCCACACACTTTAAAAAACAACAACAACTATATTCAATGTGATTTTCCAAAACAGAAATTCCAAATCTAAAGTCCAATTTAAAGCTAAGGGCTATAGCCTGGAGACCCACACATCTGAAATTTCAAGAAACTGCAGTAGATTGCAAAACTTTAACAAGTGCTTTCATGATGGGCAATTCAAGTATACAGTAAATGTGACAAAATCTGCAATACAAGGCCTATATCAGAATGTCTGCACTGTGTTTTTCCCCAAAACTAACTGCAACCATTTATTTCCCACCATATGAATGAATGGAAGCCATCTATGTACAGTAAAGAAAGTAGGAAATTCACAATATTTAATTCTGATAACCAGCAATCTGGAACAAGTATAGCACATTTTTTAAAACGAAGATCTGTTTCTAAAAATATTACCAGGCCATCCCTTGGTCATAATGAGTTGATGGACTAAAGGAGCTACTATAATCCCATCACAGAGAGCTTTTTATTCCTTCCTTTTAAAATGGTATCACAAAGCAGAGATTACAAAAGTAGTGCAGGCAGTGAAAAAACAAAGCACAATGCTTACTACAAAATTAAACGTTTGCATGCCAAAGTCAACCCAAATTTATGGAACCTTGGAAAAAACTAAGGAATGTACCAACTTCATTTTAACTACATGCCTGTACCCTAGGGTTTTTTTCCCCTTAGTCATTTGAGAATGTAATAGATCTGGTAGGGAGAATGAAACACAATACGAAGAATTTGTATTTAACAAGAAGAAATAGATAATCTGACATTAAAAATGTCTTGTTTCAAAGAGATTTGTCTCATGGGAGGAAAGGAGGAGAAGACTTATTTTTCTATTTATGAAATAAATGTCTATTCCCTCTTTCATTTGAAAAATCCAAGGCAGCATATATGGTTCTTCCTCTATTTCATTTTATTTTCACAACCATGTGACTAGCCTTCAGTGAAAGATTTAGATTGGTCCTAGGTCACCCAGTTAGCTTCATAGCCGGAATAAAAATCTGGGTCTAGGATGCTCAGTCCTAGTTTGTCATTCTATATGTTTAGCACACAGTCCTAAGAAGTAAGCCCCACTGAGTTAATTTTATCTTCTTAGTCCTACCTCCCACTATAGTTTATTTATTTATTGGTTTGATTTATATGCCACCCTTCTCCGGAGACTCAGGGCGACTTACAATGCATTAAGCAATAGCCTTCATACTTTTGTATATACCTTAGTAGGGCTTTCGGGGGCCCCTAAGTGGTGTTCTTTTTTTTATACAAAGTCAGCTTATTGCCCCCACAATCTGGGTCCTCATTTTACTGACCTTGGAAGGATGGAAGGCTGAATCAACCTTGAGCCTGGTGAGATTTGAACTTGCAGTAATTGCAGGCCATCTTGGTGGCTTTACTTTAACAGCACTTTAGCCACTGCGCAACCAAGGCTCCTTAGTTATTGCACTAAGTTTCAAGATACATCCTTCTTATGTCCTGCTAAACTGTTCTGTGGTATAATAGAAAGCATGGTTCTGTGATTATTAATAGACAGTGATCAGAACATATTATGTGTTAGTAATGCAGATACACCAGCACCTTAAGATCTTGATATTGTATTCCAGACTTGAAAATAAAAGAGAAATTTAAAACTTTAAACACTTCTACTCAGGTAGTGACCTACAAACAGTGATTCAGCATCCATGAGCAATTAGGACATAAAACATCACATTTTTAGTTGATTATCTGGTTTGGAGGACAGCCAACTTCACTCAACCACTACCAGTGGTAATTTAAAGGAAAAACTGAGAATAAACTAAATAAAACAACACAAGGGGATTATAACATTTCAAATAGTTTAGGAATAACACTAAAAAGAAAAAAAGGATATTTCTTGCCTCTAGGTATGAATTAATATTTATAAGTGCAGAGAAAAAGCCAAGCTAACAAAGACCAGCTACTGCAAAATGCACTAAATCATTCAACAGCTTGGAGACTCTGCAAAAAATATATATTTTCAAGTTCATTCAAAGAGGCTGTTTTTCAATGGCCAGTATCCAAAGTTACAGTTACAGAATCAGTACAGAAGATGAGATTCTATCTCTAGCGGTTTCCCAAAATAGAATTCCCAAATGAGTTAGAAAGGAGTTGAACAAATAAAATCAAAGTACTTATGTTATGAGGAATTTCCAGATTATTCAATTTCCAGATTATTCTGGAAAGATGAAAATGGGATTCCAAAAAGCAAACCAAACAGAAAAAACACTCGGTACTCTTAGTTATTTGAGTACTTTAGTTTTATCTCACTGAAAGATGTGGCTAACCAAAGGTCAGGTTAATCATGCTATAAATCTCAATCCAATTCAATATATGTAGTTCAATTCAATATATTGTAGTTATTTCAATTAATTAATTATTTTTCATTAAAAAGGACCTATTTTGTTCACTCTAATGTGTTCCTTTACAGTTATGATGGATGGATGGATGGATGGATGGATGGATGGATGGAGGGAGGGAGGGAGGGAGGGAGGAAGGAAGGATGCTTAGCAAAATTGTCGGTGTAACACAAAGAAAAAGCTGTGGATTTTTAAACTTGTACATCTCCCAGCTAAGTCTGCCATTTTTAAGAGATGGAAAAATAATAAATATAGGTCTTTTGCATGTAATCATTTTGTATTTACTTACATATCTAACATCGCCCATTACTTGATGATTACATTCTAAGCGTCAGGTGGTTGATAAATCATCATGTTCCAATCTTGTTAATACTTGCCAAGAAGAAACTCTAATTAAAAAAAACTCCTTACACAATGAACAAAAATATGGTAAGTGATCCATCTTTAAATATAAAAAACAAAATACATTGCAAATAGACCAGAATTTCAAAGTGTGATAATTCATATCACACTATGAAAACTCTCTACAAATATTTATTTCCCCTTTTTTATTCTATCTCCCTTATCTAGTATCATAGATGAGGGACCATCCCTAGAGAACAAAGAGAAGACAGAATCAATTATATCCAGTGTCCAGTTTCTTCAGAATGAAGGCATCTGTTCCATGCCAGTGACTTCCACACAGAAGAAAAACATAACTTTGAAGGCATCTGTGTTCATGGTTGACAGTCACAGATCTTAGGGACTTCTGTAATTGCCCAGCTGCAAACATTATTTGCCTATTGCTGCCACTATTGCAGCTGATCTCTCTCTCTCTCTCTCTCTCACACACACACACACACACACACACTCACACACACTTTAGAAAAGAAAGTATATCAATGCAAAATTGGTATCAGTTGCCTAAACTTTTGGTCTCCCCACTTGATATTCTACAAGTACACTAGTCACATGGATGAATAAGGATTTCTCTTATTCATCCATGTCACTGATCCACCTCCCAGTGAGTAACCTACAAACAGAATCCTTAAACATCACTGTGACCATCTTTCACCATCATAACCATTAGTAACATTATTATTATCCCAAGTATTACCCCAAGAAAGAGATATGAGTGTTAGGTATTTTTGCTGCATTGAGTTATTTATGAAAATAATGAAGGCGACATAACAATAAATATTTGAGTCTCCGGAGAAGGGGGGCATATAAATCGAACCAATAAATATTTCCATTGTGTTGCTCTTCTTTTTCTCATTCCACAAGGCTCTCAACTTCAAAAATCCCAAGGGCATACACATAAATAATGTTTATAAGAATAGAAGGATATGGATAAAACATAACCTCTAAGATTGACAAACCGATTTTAACACCTTATTCTCACCTCAATGATCATCACTTGAAAACAGCCGCTATATAGGAAACCAGTTTATACCAAGCCAGACTATCTAACTAATCTTATTTATTCTCCTTAACAATGGGCCTCGAAGACAGTGATGGGATTCAGCCAGTTTGCACCACTTCGGGAGAACCGGTTGTTAACTTTCTGATCAGTTTGGTGAACTGGTTGTTTGAATAAATCATTAGGGCAAAGAACCGGTTGTTAAATTATTTGAATCCCACCACTGCTTGAAGATCATAAATGCACCGAGGTTTCCTATTCAAATCTCATTTTAACCTGGACCACCCTGTAAAATGATAAGTTTTAAATGAATATTCTTCCTTTATGTTTGTTTAAACATTCATGCATGCTACTAGTGCAATATGCCCCAGTTGTATTTATTATAGAATAGGAACACCTCAAAAGACAAAGAGCAGCATCGATTGTCCCAAGGGAAAGCAAAGTTACTGAACCTTGGCTCATAAATGCAAGCGTGAAACTTGACAACTAACATCTGCCAATATGTATTGCAATACTTGCTTCCCCTTATAATTAGGAAGATATATTGGAGAATAAAACCATAGAAATATTGTTCACACAGTGAGGTGATATATAATTCCAAACAGGCCAATTTTGCTACCTTGAATAATGCTTTAAGATCCATGTTAGATTTTCAAACAAAGGAAACACAATTAAGACAATGGCAATCTCTTAACAATAGCTTTGAAATATATATTGAGGAAACAACAGGAATGAGGAAGAAATTATTTTGATTCATATGCTAAATCAAACCATACTCATTCATGCTTCTCCAAACTAATATGCAAATCTAAACAAAAATATTTTATGGTTTTCCTATTTTGTGATGGAATGGCCAATCGAAAATACATGCCTGGGTAAACAGCACAAAAACAGCATATGAAGATTGTAGATATTTTCACCTGCCTTTTTATACTAAAAATCACAACTTGAATGAAAAATTCAATTAAAGAAATAGACCTGTTCTGCCCTAAATGCTACTGCTGTAGGTAATGCTGTACTGTTTAGCTCATGGATCAATCTACTAACAGTGCCATTGTATGTACAGTATCTTCTATCTATAAGAAGCCCATTTGTGCCTAAATTATTGTGTATTGTGTACTTTCCCTGTTCATTGTACAACTACTGTTTCCTAGACTATATTTATAAATGCAATAAATTTAAGGTTTATGGAAAGGGGAAGTATAGAAAAATAGATTGGCCTTTTATTTGGAAATATGTTTTTTGACCTGAGGTGTGTGTATATCTGATAAGTACGTATGTCACTTCAAGTCAGCTTTGTACAGTATACTTAAAAACCTGATAAAGTCAGATTGGAATGATAGATAAAAGATGATAAAAGTTAAGCATCTTTTCAGTCATATATTAGTCTTCCCTCAAAGAACACAACTCCACAATCCAGAAGTAGTATCTTAATTCTATTACTCTTTTGAATCTGCTGACACATTTACCTTTTAAGTTATCCTGTAATATAGCCGCACTTTTCCCCCCAGCAACAGCACTAATTTATGTTTAAAGAACAAACCCACAATCTGGCACCATTGTTCATAAATGTCTGGCAATGCTATCAAATTTCTGGCAGCTGAGAGACTTAATCGCTTTAACAAACAAGTCTACCTGGAAGTCCCTTTAAGCATGCTTTCTTAATCTGCTGTAGCATTCTTCCCAAATTTCCTTTGCAGAAGTATTTTTGCATGCTTCTCTGTTTCAATATCAGAGAAAAATCATATTGGAACAAACATTTCTGTCTCTTGCTATCCATTCTTCCATATAGCAATTCTACCATCTTAATTCTTTGGAATGCTGTCATTCAATAGCCAGTACAGTCTTTGGTTAAGGCCCATCTGAGAAGATGCTTTTAATCAGTTCATTAAACTGCATTTTCTCAGGCCCTAAAGCAAAGATCTTTTTTACTATGCTACTTTACATTTTTAACTGGTTTATTTTAAATGTATCATCCATGCTTTCTATTTATATCATAATGTACCACTCTTGGATACAAACCTTTCATCATGGAGAACAACAAATAACATTTGTTATTATTGTTTTAGGGGGAAAACAAATACTTAGCTGAGGTATTAAAGCAGATATAAATGATGTTTTTTTTTAATTGAGGAAAATCATGGCAAGTGTCAACATGAACATCTTGATGCCACCTTGTTACATGTATTAACACAACATGTTGTGATAAAATGATGAAAGAGTAGTTTGCATCCTGCTGCTCTAAGACCAATCAGGAAATGTTACACTGAAAACAGAACATCAGCCAGACAGTCCATTGTGGAAAGTCTTTTGACCCAGCGAATTGAAACATGACATTTGAACTACCACCTAGGGAGATGACTGTGCGGTCATCATCAGTCAGGCAAGCAATGTAGCCTATAGTTCTTCAGTTAAAGTGAATCACAAAGGGAAACTGGTTGGTGGTAATGACTGGTACTTATGCAAATTGCATATTAACAACCAGCCAGGCTGATATTGAAGTGTCCTACAGCCATCAAGGTAACTACAGGTTCCTATATAACTGAGGTGGGTCGTGAAACTACTTTCTCAGATGGTGGTTAACACTCCTGGTTTTAAAATGCGATGGAGAATGACCTATGCTAACCGATGCTAACCAATAATTTAAAATAACAATGGTCCAGTTTCATTGTTGCTACTGAAAGAACAAATTTATCCACTAGATGGAGTCTCGCCTATAATGGCAATTACTACAAGAATTGCTTTGTAACATAGGCTAACTTTTCCTTCAGATGTTGTGTTTCATGGTATAACAGTCCACACAGATTACTGAACAGAACTGAAGAAAAGTAAAGGTTCTTCAAAGAGTTTCCTTTCACTTGTGGATTATTCCACTGAGGTAATTCACCTTGTTACTTATTCAACTGAGCTTCTGATGTTATATTATTTTTAGTAGGCCAATGATTGTATTTATAATATTACCAAAAATCTGAAGAAAAATATGTAGTTAAAACTTGGATACATATTGCAATTACAAAATATTCCTTGGCATACTAACCTCTTTTTTCATACTAATTTACCTCATTTTAAACATCACTTAGCATTTTTCCTTCATTGGTTTAAAAAAAATCTGATTTCACAAATGTTTAGCTCTTTCCCTTGCCTATTCTATACTTTTTATTACACACATGCTTTTAAAATTTGTATCCTGTGCATTCCATAAAACTTGATTAACAACCTGACTGAAGAGGCTTTTTAATGAATACACTCAAGCATAATTTAGCCATTTTATTTAAATATGGAAAAAGTTGCACTGAAAGACCTATTAGCTAAAATACCCTTGATTACCTTAAAATTTTGATTTGCTGGTCTAAGAAGAAACAGACACTGTATTATTGTGCAGAATGGGAGAATAGTAGAAAATGGATAAATGTCATGTTAAAATAAAGAGAAAAAATAATCTAAGGCTGGTTTCAAAGTGACTTCCCCCCCAAAATTAACAAGTGCTACACAACGTACAAATGTTTACTTAAGAAAACACATTTATTTCTCATTATCATAATAAATTCCTAGCTTCATAATACTATTTTCCTGCTCCTGATAAAATTGCTAATAAGCAAAAGTGCACATTAAGCTAGAATCAGTTTTTCAGAACCAATTTTTCCCCCAAATAACCCACTCACATTAACAAAAGATTGCAGTGGCTTGCAAATTATAGGGTGTTATTTTTAGTGGAAGTAGTTCAATATTCATATTGGAACAGATGTAGCAGTTTAACAAAACAGCTCTTCAAATCCTGCACAAATTGAAAACAGGAAAACTGATTGCATTTTCTCTTATCACTTTCCTTTTCTGAATTGACACTTATGGCCTTCTGAAAATTTGCACGTGGCTTTCATCTCAGCAGCACCTGCTGATCAAACGGAAACCTAAAATTTTCACGAAAATGTTATGAAGGATTCATTTTCTCTACATCATTTCAGAGAAACATCAGGAGTTCATGGCCACAACTGTTGTATTATTGTAGTACTATTTGAATTCATCCTATATTTTCATTGACATTTTTAAAAAGGAGTTAAATCACTGGTGATTCTTGTCATATTAATTCTTTGTCTGCTTTAAATTAATTTTCATTTCCAGGCTTGCCTAGCAGTGATGAGTTTTATTGTACTACTGGTTCCATTTTATAGTGTTTCAAAGAATTTGAGATAATAAAGGTTCTAATATGTTTCATATCTAACTTGTCTTCAAAACATATCAGTACACGCAGGCAGTGGACTTGATGATCCAAGATGCCAGCAAAAAAAAATCACAACAATTATATCAGAAATTGTTTCTCTGTCATGGATTCAGAGAAAGAGATATGATAAATGAATGGTATAATTTAAATCTATGAATCCAGTGGAATGGTGGATTCTGAATGAATAGGTTTTGCCACATTTGCCACATTTGCCAATTCTCACAGAAAAATGGTAAACCAACTAGCCCTTGACACAACATGTGAAAATGCAAACACCAAAATACTATATATTCTTGGGTCAATTAAAGAAGTTCCTAAGATTTGCTTTATGTAACTGATAGAGATCTAAACCTTCCCATGTCTTCTGCAATTATCCATTGCTATTCTGCTTCAATGATAAGGAGACCTGAAGGCAGACACAGCATACAATAATATATGTGGCACTCCTGCCTTCTGGTTTGTGAACTTGTGTTCCATCATGCTTGCTTACTGAGGCACTCGTAAACCTGAAATGTCAATATATTCAGTCAATGCAAGTAAAGTAATGGGACTCTATTGTCTCATCCCATTGATCTTCTGTTGTCAACATGGATCCATGACTTCCCACCCCTTTCAGCTTTAAACAGATTTTAATTAGGCTTGCAGCTATTGGATCATGTTTCTTTAACTAGCTATACATACACCTGACCAAGCACTGTAGCAAAAAGGTTAATCCCCTCCGAGTTAAGACATATTTGGTTTCTAAGAAGCTTATTTACAAACAATTTTCTGGGATGATTTGTAGTTCACTTCATTTTTTAGTTTAAATATTTACAGTAGTAAAAAGTTTTTAAAATATTAATTACAAATTTACAATATTTTCTCAGTTATATTATTTCTCTCCCCCCCACCCCAGTTTTGAAGGCTATTGAGCATAATACCATTAAAAAAAAATCTTACATAGGAAAATGTGAGCCATGTCATCCAAAATCAAAGATTCTAACATTAAACACAAATTTTCTTTCTTTAAATTGCAGTATCACTCTTTTGACAGAAATTATTCACACATCTGGGTATAAAATCCAAATTAGACATCCTACTACAAGGACACAATAGTTAAAAACCATTTGAACTATTACAAAAGAGTAAACCTCATTGATCTGTCTAAACGTACTCCTAAGTTAGTCTGCTTGGGACTTCTTATTCATGCACTTATTCATCCCGAACCCGTCATACAGAACATGAATGGAAGAACTTTCGTAAAGATAGATGAGAAGAGATGAGCAGACATAAACCTTATCTCTTCAAAAAAATCATCAATCCCAAATCCTCACACCCTGGCCAAATCTTGCACAAAAAAACCCAGCTTCTTTCCCCCATTCTCATTCAATAAAAGAATGACCTATTCTTTCATTTTTAATTCCCATCTCAGCCTGTAAAAAGCTCGTCAATGTATCTTTTCCCCCACCCACCCCAAAGCCATGGTTTCTTTATCGTGTTCTTTAAAAAGAAAAACTAAATCCAATCAGGTTGAATAATTAAGCATAAACAGAGTGGAGTGAGGAAAGGTGGGGAAAATAATCCCACCTTTGCAAGTCCGGTTGAATAAATGAGTGGGGTGGGGTGGGGT
>JANHZT010003475.1:79521-91663 GCA_032468215.1 Stegonotus admiraltiensis | reverse complement strand
GTGGTATTTGCCGGTTCTCCGAACTACTCAAAATTTCCGCTACCGGTTCTCCAGAACCTGCTGGATTTCACCCCTGGTTCAAGTCCTGTCTTAGGCATGGAAGCCAGCTGTGTTCTGACCCAGCCTTAGCAGAACCCCTTGTCCCGAAAAAAACCACTCTTTATTTAGCATTCCCACACCGAAAAGTCCAGGCAATAATCCTTCCAAGGGTTAACTGAAGTACAGACCTTCTCAGCCCTTGGATAATTGCAAGGCCAAGAACTTCCAGCCACGAAACTGTAAATCAAACTCTCTCAAGCAGGCTCTGAGACACAATCACGATGAAAAAATCCTAACAGTTGTTTCCCATGATGCCACTCCCCTTTAGCTTCTATTTATTTCCCAGCCAGGGAGGGGCTATTCAGCGTCCCCGTGGGCCTTTCTTTCTGAGTTGGCTCCTGGTACTCAACTGTTCTCCTCTCCTGACAGCTCTGTGCATAGGCGCATCTGTAACAGACCCCAGCTGTTCTTCTTTCCCACTTATCTCCGACTCCGAAGGCAGCTGGGAAATGTCGGACTGCCCTGGCTCTCTCTCTGCCTCTGATGCAGAGCATCCATCAGAGCCTTCCCCAGACTCCAGGACTGGCCCAAGTTCCTCCCCAACCTCCTCATCGTCCGAGTCTGGCAAGCCACAACAAGCTGGATGATTTTGGGCTAGTCATTCTCTCTCAGTCCAGCCTTCTTACAGGTGGTTGTTGTGGGGAAAATAGAAGGAGGAAGGTGCGTTGGATATATCACTGCCTTGAGTAAAAATAATAAAGGTGGGACATAAATAAACAAATATAACTGTGAAGTTGCTAAGCAATGTAGTTGCTAAACGAGAACGATCTGTGTTCTTTCCTATCACCAAGTTCATTCCTCGTTGTATTTCACTGACATTTTTGTGCTCAAATTTAGTAACAAGCATCGTCAAATACAAGGGCTTGCACAGCCTAATATTTAGTCCCATTGGTCACGTTTTTGGGGAACGCCAAAGAATGAAATCCTCAGCAACAGATTTGTTACGCGGAATTACAGTGGCTCTGTTCTCATGCTATGATCAACGTCTTCTCCAGTTACTGTATCATGCTGTCTGTATGGGTTGTATGAAGATTCAACAGTGCTCTTGTTAATTTATATACAATCGTAATAACCTTAAACACTGGAGTGGTACAGTGGCCTAGAGGTGGAGCTCTCGCCTGACAATCAGGAGGCTGTGAGTTCAATCCTAGGTAAAGGCAGATATTTCTCTCTCTGGACACAATGAGAATATATCTGCTGAATATAACTCCGCATTGGCGACAGGAAGGGCATCTGGCCATTAAAATGCTCTGCTACCCTGTTTCCCCCAAAATAAGACATCCCCTGTTAATAAACCCAATCGAGCTTTTGAGTGCATCGCAATAAGGCCAAGCACTTATTTCAGGGTTCCAAAAAATATAAGACAGGGTCTTATTTTCAGGGAAACACGGTAGCTCCATTCAGTTGCCCAGACCTCACCCCGCAAGGGATTATAGGGCTGTTAAATGATGATGATGTTGATAATAACCTTAAACACTGTGTTGATCAGTAGAACCCGGCTTGTTTGTGAACGTCTAAAGTTTTTTTCCCACCACAAAAGTTGGTCCAGAAAGTTTCACATATTTGTTAATCTCATTTAATCATTCTGTGGCTCCCAGTGAAGTGTATAACATAGTTCTTTTTCTTTTTCCTCCAGTGATGAGCATGATGCCATTATTTAAAGTCCATGCTGAAAAGACAGAAGGCAAATATCCACGCCTGTTCCTCCTGCTTTTAGGGACACTTTCTCGCTGGGAAAATATTATCTGATCTGATATTGACTGTTTTGTCTCTTTTGACATACATTGATCTGCAAATCTGGAGAACTCCACAAGGGCTTTCTTTGCATATTCAGAGTATCTTCAATGAAGCTTCAATTTCAAGGAATTGAAATTACACCTTGTTTTAATCGCTCTAATTTGAAAACCTTTAAAGTAAGCATTGTTGCTTCTTAGCTCTTTTCTACAGAAGATTGGAGATGACAAGACCACAACAACTTCAAGTATTGGATCCTGAACCTTTTTGATTTAGTCTCCAGTTTTTGTTTTTGTTTTTCATTCAGGAAAACAAATCAGACATTTGCTGGACAAATAAGAGTAACCCTTTCCACAGAAGTCACAAAAGCAGTATTTCCATATCAGCTGTGTTAGATTTGTGGAATATCATTGGAATATTGTTTCGTTAACAATCTGGGGAGGCTCAAATATTCTACAGGTAGCCCTCGGCTTACAACGGTTCATTCAGTAACAGTTCGAAGTTATAACAGCACTGAAAAAAGTGACTTATGACCGTTTTTCATACTCAGACGTATGAAAAACACATTCAGATGTTTGGCAACTGACTCATACATATGACGGTTGCGCTGTCCTGAGATCCTGTGATCATCTTTTGCAATCTTCTGGCAAGCAAAGTCAATGGAAAAATCAGATTCACGTAAAACCATGTTACTAACTTAACAGCTGCAATGATTCCCTTAACAGCTGTGGCAAGAAAGGTTGCAAAATGGGGCAAAATTCACTTAACAAATGTCTCCCTTAGCAACAGAAATGTTGGGCTCAATCGTAAGTCGAGGACTACCTGTATTTGCCTTGTTGACTATTTGAGATTTTTTTTTTTGCTTTGTGATTCCCAACAAACAAATACAACAGATAGGAGTGCAAAAATGAATTTGACACTTTTGAAGTGGAGGGATTTCGTTACATTTTTTTAAAACCATGATAAACATTTTAAAACATGATAGATGAATAGGACTGTCCTGAAAGAAGATTCATATAAAATTGGTGTCTTCAGATTTTTTGTCCTGGAAAGGAAGGCCAATTTCTTCCAATTTGAAGGCATTCTGAAATCATTCATTTGAGGTCCATCTAATGCAGGGCTGTCAAACTTTCGGCCGGTGGGCCAGATGTGTCACGGATTGGCCACACCCATGCCCAGTTTAACAAAGGGGGAAATGTCCCGATACGTCACGTGACACCACCCTGACGATGCAGGTTTGACACCCCTAATCTCGCGAGATCCATTCTGTTTGAAGTCACTATGTCAAAAATTCACCAGGTCGTATGAGTTAGCTCTTAGACAAGAAGCTGTGTGACTTATCTGTTAAATGCAGATAATTGTGTAATTAATTATTCATTGTCTGTGTTTACACTTTTCACAGAGAAACTGATTAAGGAATAAACATCCAGAACATTTACGCCAATAATTATTTAATAACTTAGGCAATTGTGTGTGCTGTGTAGTAATCATCAATGATAACTCATTTATTCCATGCTGTCCAACATCCAGAGTGTATTTCTGAAATGAAACAAATTTGACATTGATTAGGCACTTAAAGCATAAATGTGCTCTGCACAATTCCCCATCTGATTGATTAGATTCTCAAAGCAGCTCTCAATGGCTTCCCTCAAGGAACCCTACATTCAGAGTACAAATATCATCACTACTCTCCAACCGTCTTGGAGATGAGACCTTTTTTTCCTTTCTTCAGAAGGCATAAAAGCAGTCTCTGTTGCTGCCAATGGAAAGTATTATTCACACAAGTTGTTGCATGGGAGAGATTTGAATAGGAATTTCTGTAAATTTCTGAAAGCTCTTAACTCTTTCCAATGGTGTGAACCCCCCAGTACAACATTTTGCCTTATATCTTTCATTAATGACAGTAGATAATTGCTAATTATAGAGTTGCTAATGGAAGAGAGTTGCTAATGGAAGTAAAGTAGTAGAGTTACCTAATGGAAAGTAAAGGGATAAAACTCGCCTCACCACAGAACTACACTTCCATCCATCAGTCAAGTCTTAAGGTAGCCTCTACCATGATTGTTTAAATGGATTTTGATAAAAATACTGTAGACATTGTAATCTTTATTTGATCTTTGCTGAGTTTCAACCACTGTTACAAGAAAGAGAAACTTACTGTATTATGTTGCATTGTATTATATAATTAACTCTAATTGGGGCGGGGAGTATCTGTCTTGATGGACTACTACGGTCTTAATTCTACCTCTTCATAGTATGATCTTTGCTTCCACACTTCCTTTCAAAGCCCCATAATAATCAGATTTCTCTGGCCCGCTACACACATGACTTGAATAGGAGCAGCACGCAACAGCCTTTTTTGTAGTTTTCTTCACTGCTGTTTAACTTTACAAGTGCATTGGGGTGCGTATTTCACAGCTGCAGAAGATTGATGAGATAAATGGGTCTTTTCCTCTCTTTTTTTGATTCTGTTTGTATATACCAGAGTAATTAATGGCCGTGGTACTTGCTTTGCTCACTGTAAGATGACTACTAAGTGCATGTCCCCCTTAGGACTTCAGCGATATACCGAAGATGCAGCAGAGAACAAAGCTGTGGTTGAATGTGTCCCTAACACACAACAACTCGCAACTTGCAATTTTTAACATACGCCTTTGGTACTGGTAGTCTCCAAAGGCCATTGCTTATTCTGTAATACAATTTTAAAATGCAGGTGGTCCTTGACATATGAGCACTACTGAGATTGGAACTTTTATCAACTAACCGATGCAGTTGTGTGTCATCACATCTCCATTCCCAATTTTTATGATTTCCTTTACTAAGGAACAGAAATAAATCTGGCCTCCCGCCCTTGATTTGACAGCCGGAAAGGCAATCACATGATCTCAGGACATTGCAACTATCATAAACAGATGCTGGCTGCTAAGTGCCTGATTCACAATCGCATGCAAAGGTTGTAAGTGTGATGATTGGCTGCAAGTCACTTTTTTCAGCACTGTTGTAACTTCAAGCAGACGTTAAGTGAACTGTCATATGTTGAGGACTTCCTATACTTTTTTTAAAAAAAAGCAGAATCAAGACTACAGCAGTATGCTTGTGTCCCCCTCTCTCCAGAATAAGCAAATGATAATACTATCTCCTTAGGGAATTTGAGAGATGAACTCTGATTTTTACCTCATGTTGAAGTCCAGGTTTTTTTTTTTTTACTTGGCTTCATATGAATCTGCTACACCAATGATCCATGCAGGAATGTTACCACTTTCAAAATGTCTTGAACTTGCCACTTCAGATAGAAGGCTAATTATTATGATAGAAATAAATCTGTGGTTCTGTTCACATGACACATCGGGCTAAATGGTCATTGACTATCTCATGAATCCATGGATGGTGCAAGTGTGCGAATGATGGTTTGGTGTGTGGACGAATTAAGCTAATTCTGTATGTTCTATATACTATGAATATAAGTTTAGGGTTGGCCTCCTTTAAGAAAAGGAAAAATAAAATCTAAAAATGTCAGTTTTGTTCAATTAGTATTTCTGGGGACTGTAAATGGGATACTGGGGTAGCTGCAGGCAGACTATATTTGAAATGAATAGTTCACCCATTCCCTTGCATTTTTTGTTAATACTGGTAGTCCTTGACTTACAAATCTTGTTTGGTGACTGTTCAAAGTTACAACAGCGCTGAAAAAAGTAATAATTTATGACTGTTTTTCACACTTATGACCGTTGCAGCATTGCCATGGTCACGTGATCAAAATTCAGACACTTGACAATTGACTCACATTTATGACGGTTGGAGTGTCCTGGGGTCACGTAATCCCCTTTTGCGACCTTCTGACCAGCAAAGTCAATGGGGAAAACCAGATTCATTTAACAACTGGGTTACTAACTTATCAACTGCAGTGATTCACTGAACGACTGAGACAAGAAATATCGTAAAATGGGACAAAACTCACTTCACAAATATCTCCCTTAACGACAGAAATTTTGGAATCCATCGTGGTCGTAAGTCGAGGACTCCCTGTACTCCATTCTGAATAAAGATTCTAAGAAAAAAACAACTCTCTTCAGGGATGGCTATGTGCCTGGTTAACAACTCGTGAGAGATTTCTGTGCTGGAACAGTTCTTGTGTAGGACAGAATGTGGGAACCGTTTCTAGGTTGACAATATTTGCAATGCAAAAAGTGATGCTGAGATATAGGAGAACGTTCTCTGCTGTGCACATTCTAAATCCATATGGGCTGAAGCTACACTGAAGGGACAGAATTTTATGGGTTTTGAGGGGAGGGGTAGTTAATTAAAGTAAGCAACACATCAAACCTGTGCCTTGTGTCACGTCTTATTTGAATACTGCAGTAAGAGTGACTGCCTTCACTAGAAGAAAGTCCTACCTCCTATCCAACTGAAACTTTAAGACAGTAAAACACTTGACTACATATGAGGTCATTCTACCCCATCTCCTAAGTCACGCATAGCAACAAAACCTATTGGTCCTGGAAGATATAAGCTACCTATTGGGATGTATCTATGTTTACCCCAACTGGAAGGCCATGTGTCAGCTTTAGAAGCCATAATCCCACGCGGGGGATTATGGGAGCGACAAGGTGCTCCCATGTGACACCTCTCCTGCGCAAGCTGCACTGGCTCCCAGTGATCTGGGTGCGCTTCAAGGTGTTGGTGACTACCTTTAAAGCGCTCCACGGCTTAGGGCCTGGTTACTTGCAAGACCGCGTTCTGCCACAAATAACCTCCCACAGGCCGGTTCACTCACACAGAGGAGGGCTCCTCAGGGTGCCGTTGCCAAGACATTGTCGGCTGGAGACCCCCAGGGGGAGAGCCTTCTCTGTGGCTGCACCCACTCTCTGGAACAAACTACCCCCAGGTATACGCATAATTCCAGACCTTCAGACTTTTCGTCGGTCCCTTAAGACATTCTTGTTTCATCAAGCCGGTCTGGCCTAAAGCCCTGCTCTCAATTTTTAATTGAAATAGATTTGGAATTTTAAATCTGAGACACAGTGATTTATTTACCTTACATTGATTGTAATTTTGTAGGCTTCCTTTATTCTAATTGTACACCGCCCTGAGTCCTATTGGAGAATGGCAGTATAAAAATCAATCAATCAATCAATCAAACAAACAAACAAACAAATAAATATTAGGCCAGAAGTTCCAGTGCTGCCACCTTCTCATATGTGGGAAAGTAGGAGACGGGTTTTAGTAGACATAATAGCATTCTTCCTGTCGGTCAAGGTCAGGGCGATCCCGCATCTGGAGAAGGAGTGGTCAGGGGGCTGGATCAGGATGGAATGGACGTTGATTGGAGCAAGTGACCGACTGGGTGGAAAGGGGGATGGTTTTGGGAGCTTTGACTTACTGAAGGAAAACCCGGGCTTTTCAGATTCAGGTTTTCCCAGATGTGTTAGTTTGCCTATTTTAGTAAAGAGGACTTTGGAAAATGCTTGCTTCGCCGTAATTACTTGGAATGGGGGTTTTTCTGGAACGCTGACATGTATGAACCCACTGGAATTTTTGGCATTCAGAGAACAGGCAGAGTGTGTGGCCCATCATTACCATATTTTTCTCCCCCCAAAAAGAGTGAAAATCTGGGTGTGTCTTATACTCCGAATGTAGCCCCACCCAGCCTCTCATACGGAGGTTTCAGAGGCTGAAAAAAGCCTCTGAAACGAAGCTTCAGAAAAAAAGCCTCTGAAACGAAGCTTCAGAAAAAAAGCCTTTGAAATGGAGCTTCAGAAAAATAGCCTCTGAAACGAAGCTTCAGAAAAAAAGTCTCTGAAATGGGAGCTTCAGAAAAAAAGCAAGGCACAGAGTTCACAACCAACGAACCTGTTGCTAAAATTCACCACTGGGAACAGCTGATTGGGGTATTCCGGGAGGCCAATCCACCTGCCAATCAGCTTTTTTCTTATTTTCCTCCCCAAAAACTAAGGTGCGTCTTATACTCCAGTGGGTCTTATAGTCTAAAAAATGCAGTAGTTATATTTCATCTAAATCAAACTGAGTTTCTCTTGGGTTTTATCCATTTCTGTCCTGGCCACAAGACTGAATTCCTCAGAGGGAGGTTAAGAGGTCTTCCCTCTTAAGAAATCACATCCTACACGGGAATCTGTTTATCTATTACTAACAGGAAGATTCAATGGGAGGGTGACTGGCCCTAAGGAAGGGCCATTTCCTCTAATCCTTTGCCAGTATATAGGTTCAACTAGAGCATCAGCAAGGACCTTCAGCCTTGGAGGCCAACCATCTGAGTCTCAAGACTTCTTTCAAGATCAGCAAATATTCCTTGATGCTTCTTTTCAGCTGAGATACAATCCTGTTCACTTAGCCAGTTCATCACAAGTGCAGGGGTGTCACACTCAAGGCCCGGGGGCTGGATCTGGCCCACAGGGTGCTTAGATCTGGCCTGTAAGGACGCCATGGAAACAGCAAAGGACCAGCCTGCGGTGCCTCTGCTAGTGAAAATGGAGCTCGGAAGGGCTGCAGGCGGCCCTCCTGAGCTCCGTTTTTGCTGGCAGAGGGTTGCAGGAGGCTGTCGCAGCCAAAGACTGAGCTCGGGAACCTGTTTTCACTGGTAGAGCACTTGGGCCACCACAGGTACCCCCGACACGAGTGACATCGAGCTGGCTACGCCCAACCCGGCCCCCTGAGGTCAAACACAACCCTGATGTGGCCCTCAATGAAATAAGAGTTTGACACCCATGATCTAGTAGAATATATATATTGTGTTCAGAGAACACAGAAGCAAATAGTTGAGAAATTCTGCCTTTGCTTTGGTACCTGTTATATTTTTGACATATTCACTGAAGAGGATTTTTTTTTAAATTCTTTTATTCTGGGCATACGTGAAACCTTTGGAATGTTCTTCGCTTCTTTACCAATCTCAGCTCCTCCTGAGTTTTGACTTTCTAAAGAAAAATCCCATGGCAATTCAATTACGGAAAAATTGGTCATAAACATGTTTATAATGTTCCCATTAAGCTATAAGGGTTTGAAAAGCATTCGGAATGGAATTCTGGGCAACATTATGCTATATTATATTATTTTTAATATGAAGGACCAGGACTCCAATATTAATTCTTTATTGTGCCGATCAAGGAAAAATATATGCAATAAGAGGCATAACACAAACTGCCCAAACAAAATATCTGAAGCTGCACTATTAAATATATGAATCAAGAAATAGGTATGTAGGGAAGGGAGGAATTCTTGAAATTCAGCTGCTCTAAAGAACAATCTCTTCTTCAGGCATAGATAGTTAAAAAGACTGGCATGGAACAATTTTTAAGAGTATTTCCTAATCCGCTGATTACATTTGTGTACAGGAAGTCCTTGACTTACAACAGCTAATGTAGCGACCGTTCAAAGTTACAATGGCATTGAAAAAAGTGACTTAGGACCATTTTTCACACTTATGACCATTTGCAGCGTCCCTGTGATGATGTGATCAAAATTCAGTTACTTGGCAACTGCCTCATATTTATGACTGTTGCCGTGTCCCAGGGTCATGTGATTACCTTTTGCAATCTTTGTCAGGCAAAGTCAATGGAGAAGCCAGATTCACTTAAGAAATGTGTTACTAACTTAACAACTACAGTGGTTCACTTAACCTCTGTGGTAATAAAATGGGGCAAAATTCACTTAACAAATGTCTCACTTAGCAACTGAAATGTTGGGCTCAATTGTAGTCATCACTACCTGTAATCTACTGAACATAATTTGCAAATTGAGTTTAAAAAATGTTCTGCATAATACTTGGCAATATTGCTTAATTTCACGAAGGTATTTAACACTATTTCAAGATGCTTATGAATTATGACACATAATTACCTCTGTAGTTACTCAAGTATTCTACAATGAATATAGATACAACAGACCCACAAAGTTTCTTTTAATCACATCAAAGTTTTATTTATGGTAAATAAAATATATTTTCAACTAGCCAACAAGTTACACCAAGCAATCTTTCCAGACTTTTCAAATTATAAATAGCAATACCACTTAGACTTATATACTGCTTTTTAGTCTTTTACAGCCCTCTCTAAGTGGTTTTACAGAGTCAGCATATTGCCCCCAACAATTTGGGTCCTCATTTTACCCACCTCGGAAGGATGGAAGGCTGAGTCAACCTTGAGCCTAGTGAGATTGGAACTGCCCAACTGCAGGCAACCAGCAGTCAGCAGAAGTAGCCTGCAGTACTGCACTCTTAACCACTGCGGCACCGAGGCTCAACAGCTTCTTTTACTTGACAGTGGCAAACATTTATACATAAATCATCAATCACTCTTTATGTCACTCCAAACCATTATGAAATCAGCCTATCCAGATCCTCAACTAGAGTCATTTGAGAGATGATTGACCTCACAAGCCATCAACTTTGTGACCTAAACTGAGCTGCAGTTTAGATTGTATTTTGCAGATACTTGAAGCATCAGGATGTTGTGAATTAGCTTAGTGTCGTTCAGGAAGCATGAAAATGCATCCTTGAGAGAAAAAAAAACAACACAGCTTGGTTGAGCTTCTTCACGAAAGAAATGTTCGCACTGTACCCTTAATGGTTCCTCTGCATATCGGGCATTTCCTAAGGGAAGGGGCACATTCCTTGCAAACAACCAAATGGCCACAGGGGATGAAGACAATGGACACTTCCTTGTCCATGCAGACTTTGCAAGTTCTCTCCTCTTGCAATCGTCTCAGTTGTTCTTCCATAGGTAAACCTGCAATTAAAGACTCTTTATTACCTATGCAAAAATGACATTTTGAACTATGCTTTATTTTAATGAAGGCATTCCTCACTTCCCTGCCATTCGCAACCCTTCCTCTTCCTAAATAGATGAATTTATGAATGAAAGCAAATATACATGTCCCGGGATAATGTTGCAAGATCCAATCTGGGTCGTTCACTGGGACCCAGAGGTTTTCTGTTCTGAGCTTTCAGACTCGTGCTGGAGCCCATCCTGAGATAACTTCTCTCTCACCAGAATGTGTCACTGACCCAGATTGGATCCTATCACCAATTTATGTTGAGACATTTTACTGAAGAAAGGAAGAATATTCTATTTCAGGCCCAAAGATTTCCCCTCCATGTGCATTCATCTTATCAAAGTAAACTTTGAAATACTCAAAATATTAACCCAGCTCAGTTTTATAAACATTCGTTAACTCCTATCATGAGCCATTTCACCGCAACCTGTTTTCTTAAAAACATTGCAATCCTTATATTCCAAATGCCACTCGTGTCTGTTTAGTAAATTGTTTACCTGAAACATCTTCCGTTGGAATGTATGTCATATTCTTCTCCACTAAAGAAAGCAAGTTAAATATTGTTAGATCAAGTAACAAATTACCTCAGATTCATTAGAATGCAGATAAACTCTAACCCCCCCACCCCCTGCTTAACACTTATGAGAATAACAGCAAATTGCTTTTGGGAAGTCTAATCAACAGAATTTCCTCTGCATTATCTATTACATATAAGAGGAAGAAAACTGTTTGCAACTCTTACCTATGAAAAACTCATAAATCCATTACAGTTGGGATTTACAGTAGACTAGGGTTACCACTTCTCAAGAAAATGACAATTCAAAGCATTTCTCTAAGAAACTCACCAAACAAATCCTTGTATAATGCAGAATCACACTCCTGTAAACAATTTCTGAATATGTCTGCTGCAGAATTTCCTTTCACCAAGACGGTATCAATCAGTTCTCTAGCTTGCAAAGATGTCTGGGTTTTTTGTTTAATAACTTGGTGTTCCTGGTCACTTATTATTTTGGAACTTAATAAACTTTCCAGGATAGGAAGCGTACATGTCAAGCGCTGAAACAATGCCATTCGATTCTTTCTGATTAAGGCCAGATCTGAAATATAAGAAATGAAAAGATGACACAGGGCAAATTAGCAGTTTTAGCAGAAAATGTGAGTAAAAATGGACATTTCTCTAGGTTCTGAACTTATCCAGGGGAAGTACACAATGGGGACATCATGAATACAATACAGTATTTCTTTTTTTACCTCATAAAAACATACAGTTTTCCAGATTCACAAAATCCAACTGATCTACCACCTTTGTTGAAAGGAATTTTTTAACACCATTTTTAAATTCAAACTCCAATTTACTTTAAAAAGATGACTCCTACAATGGCATAATAGCATAGCATTACCACCTTCAAAGCGCTCCATGGCTTAGGACCCGGTTATTTACAGGACCACCTTCTGCCACTGTTAACCTCCCACCGGCCAGTACGCTCCCACAGAGAGGGGCTCCTCAGGGTGCCATCGGCCAGAC
>JANHZT010003475.1:69346-79421 GCA_032468215.1 Stegonotus admiraltiensis | reverse complement strand
CCCTGAGATATTGGAACACTGCTATCATGTCACCCCTAGTCCTTCTTTTCATCCAACTAGACATACCCAATTCCAGCAACCATTCTTGATGTTTTAGCCTCCAGTCCCCTAATCATCTTTGTTGCTCTTCTCTGCACTCTTTCTAGATCTAACAGACTGGCTTAATCTATTTTGAGGGTCTTCTATCTACTCTGGCTCTCCGATATTCATGGCTAATGTGAATAACTTTGAATGAAAATGCTGTGGTCTCTCTAGTTATTGGAGTTCGTTAGACTCTAAAAATGCTCTGAAAAAAAGGGGGGCCTTTGACTCAAGCAGCAGAATTCATCAAACTGAGCCATGAAACTTTTTATATACCTGATGTTATTTTTTCTGATGGATCCTCCTTCTCCTCTTCCTTCTTCTCCTCTTCTGCACTAATGAGGTCAGAGACAAGATCGTTTACTGTTTTGTAATTCTCCCCTGTTGTTAAGATTTTACTCTGAACGGTTTGCTTGACCAGTCTTCTGCTGAATCCCATCTCCAAAACAGCTTCAACCATGGGTGTTTTCATGATGACAGCATCTTCTGAGGTATTTTCACCGGGTTCAAAATGGATAACTATCCAGAGAAAAATATTCTAGCATTATTTCTCGAAATATCAGTATCTTACCGGGTTCAAAATAATTAAAAACAAGACAAATGAAAAAGAATCACTTCTGTACTGGATCCCAGATCTAGTATACCTTGTTTCCCTCAAAATAAGACATCCCCTGATAATAAGCTCAATCGGGCTTTTGAGCGTATGGCAATAAGGCCAAGTGCTTATTTCAGGGTTCAAAAAAAATATAAAACAGGGTTTTATTTTCGGGGAAACACGGTACTGGAAATCCAAGTTCTGTTTCCTAAAAAAAGAGGCATATGTATTCCAGCTACATTCTTCAAATACAGAATGTGAATATATGAAGATGTCACATCCTGAATCATGCCTTCAGTCAATTTAGTTTGCTATTCCCTATTCTCTCTCAGATACATGTCAGCTTCATTAGTCCCACTGCTTGAAAAAGTCATAATTAGACAATAAGGCCTCAAATTCAGGCCTTGTATACACTATTGAATTATGCCACTTGCTTTAAGGTTTAAACTTAACCTCCTCAACAGATCTTTTATTCTGTTTTATTCTGTTATTGTGATCTTGTGTAGACATGGTAATTTAGAAAAAATATGTATAACCATATTCACCACCAGAGGGCTTTGGTGATTTAAAAAGGTATATATTTGGATATCTATGGAGATTTTAAGCAAGCAGCTAAAACAGGTTAATTTTCACTTAAGTTTTATAGTGCAACTTGATTTTATTGCAAAATTGTATGTTTCTGGTTTAAGTTTAAATTTGAATGGTCAGCTTCAGAAATGTTTGACTTAAAAACCATGACAAAATACTAACTTAGTAAAAATAACAAAACCGAATTGCTACAGACCATGTGTTAACATCTGAGTGCTAGATTCCCATATCAATTTTATAAATGCTATCAAAATTCTGATAAGAGCCAGACTGGCATAGTTGTCACAAGGAGTGGGCTAGAAAATCAGGAGATCTAACATTAGAGTCCTGCCTTGGCCACAAAATCACCTGCGTAACCCTGGGTCAGTCCTTCTCTCTTAGCCTTAGGATGGAGGCAACGGAAAACTGTCTGAAAATCTCTAGGGACCTATCCAGGTAATCACCAAGAGTCAACTCTAATGCAAAGGCACAAAATAAACAAATCAAAATACTTACTTGGTACTTCTGTATTTTCATCTACAGGTGTATCTGCAGTGGATAACAACTACAACACAGATAAGAAAAAAAACCCCAGATTTTTAGAAGGAAATGTTTGCTTTTTGAAAGGATACATTGCTCACAAAGAGTTTGCTAACAGTTAATACTTTTAACCAATCTTTCTCAATACAATTCCACCAGATAGATTGAAGCTGCAACATTTGAGAATTGTCCACAGGTTGTAGTCCCAAATTATCTGGGCGCCACTAATTTGGGGGAACTGGTGAACCTTCAGCCTAAATATCTGCATGTGCTTTGATTAAAATGCCATGTTACACTGCACTTGATCCTAGCTCAATATATACAATGTTGCCATGTTTGTGTAATCATGTGCAAAATCAATCAGGTACAGTTAGTTACTCATGATCATAACTGAGCTCTGAATTATGGTCATAAGTCATGCTAGTCATTAAGCAGGTCGCCATGCGACTACACCCGATTTTAAGATCTTTTCAGCTGCAGTTAAGTGAATCACAGAGGTCATTACATGAATCATTGTCCATCATGGGCATTTTTTTTGCTGAAATCAGAAACAAACACCAGTTTCCAAGGGGAAAAAAACCCCTTAAATCAGTCATGTGACCACAGGATGATGCAAACAGAGCAGTTGCCAAGCACCCAAATGCAATCATGTGGGTGGGTGGAGTCCATCAGAATTTTGAATCTGGTTTGTAATAACCCTGGGGAGGTCCATCATAACTTCAAACAGTTGCTAAGCAACCAGTCGCAAGTCAAATGCTACTTTTACTGCTTGTCCACAACAGCCAACAGAGCCCATGCCTGTTATTTATCCAATTTTATATACGTTTTTTTAAAGGCAGCATATTTATAGCCTTTAATCGCTCAATCTTTTAAATCTATCATCAATCTTTTAACTCTTTAACAAAACAGTCTAGGAGCAGACTGTTTTCACATTATAAGCTTTATTTCACAGCCTCTGTGGTCTTGGTTAAAGCAAAATTGAAACAAATGGATTGCTCTGTTCTTTTACAAAACCACAATGTGGTGTCCTTGCTAGAAACAGTGTTAGTAAGGGGACTCTAAACCTTCCCTCCTACTTCAAAGTACTGCCTGCTAGAGCTTACCCTATTCTTGTAAACACAGTCTGATCAGATAAAGTTCAAGGTAGTATACAATTTTGAAAACAGGTTAATTCTCTCAACAAATGTGTGTTCTATGCTGTAAAAGAAAAGGCACATCAGGCTATTACTGAAAATGCAACAGCACTTGCATACCTGTTGAAGAAGATGAGGATACCTTGCTTGAACTTGGCGGACAAACTCTTGACCCTTCCTATAAATCAGGTAGTCACAACTAGAAGAAAAAGTATACCAAGCTTAAGTTTTAATATGCAGGATATCAGCTCTTTTAAGAATATTTATTAGCCACAATGCTCTGCTTAATGGGCCAAAGATATATTTATTAAAACCTACCCAGGACAATACACCGAAGCATTAAATATAGTCAAGCTGTCAAAAACAGAATTTAGATGTGAAAAACATTATTACCCAATCAACACTGAGAGAACCAAAACCAATTAATCCCCTCTATGAGGCAGATACTAAGTATATAGTAGTCTTTATTTTATATTCAATTTATATCCTTGTTTATTACATCTCAAAATAATCCCAAAATTATTAGTGCCAAACATCTTCACTACCAATGGAATCTTTATTATATGCAATTGTATTAGAAAATCAAGAACTTAATTTTTGTATAAACCCTATCTTAAGAGCTGTTTGGCCCAGAGCCTTAGAATGGTGAGCCAAAATTTTATTCATTCCTAAGGTTTTGCTCAACCCCATGGCCAAAAGGAGTTATTTATTCCATTCTCTGGATTAAAATCACTTTTTAATAAATCTAACTTCAGTTATTCAGAATGCAACCCAATCAGTACAGTACTTGATTAGAACTTAGGTAGAACAGCTTTGTTAAACACTTTAGTATCTAGTGTTCTTTAAAAAGGTAAGTATTGTTTAACCCAGCAGAACTTTTGAAAATAGCTTTTGAAATAGCTAGAGTAAGAATGCTTTTATTCTTGAATCAATATTCAATATCTTGCTTTCTACAGCAGCTAAGAATATGCTCCAGGAACGCAAACAAGATTTGTCCCTCAGCATGTTTTCATGATGGCTGTGTAAATACACACAAAAAAAGGTCTATGAACAACCTCTTTTCAAATGAGTAAAGAAACTATACATTTTTCTCCAACAATATATGGCAGCTGTATCTAGGATGAATAACATCTCGATGGATTTTCAGATAATTCTGACCATCTTAAAGTTCAGTTCTAAGCAAGTTATGACAGGTTCCATGTGTTTTCCAAAACTTTAGATTCATTTCTTGAATAGTAATGTTCCCTCACAATAGATCTCATTGAGGAATCCTTTTCAGAGAAACAGTTCTACTTTCAATAGGACGAAAGTTATTACAATAACCTCTTTGTTTATTACACTTTTAAAAAATGAAAAGTACCTTGGAAACCATTTAGCATGCTCCACCCATGGATCATCCCCAGTCTCCCAACACCTGAGTCCACCGTCGCAACAGAAGCATTTGACATCATCATTGCGACCTTAACAACAAACATTTCATGAAGTAATTAGACAGAAAGACAAACGGTAAATTTAAACAGTTGAAAAATCAGATTAAAATCCAAAACGTGAAAGAATAAGTTCTTACCCACGTAATAGAAGCCAGCATCTGCCAGTTGCTGTGGATGAACCGGAACTGTAACTGGCCAATTTTTGAAGGTTCTGAAACGGCCTATGTAGTTTTGCATGCCCAAATTAAAGCCAGTCAAACTTGAACAGTTCTGAATTTGTTCCACAAAAGGACAGTTTGGGAAATGCCTTTGATGTTCTGATATAGCATTGTCCTTTGGTTCCCAATTACTCAACTGACCACCACAGGCAAAACAAGCCACCCTGTCTGAAGGTCCTACATAATAAAACCCAGCTTTGGCTAAAGAAGATGGGGACAAAAATGTCAGGGGCCATGCCTTGAAAGTGAGTAATCGGCTTTCTTCCATGCTCATCGTAGGGTTGAAAGCCTTTGGTCTCAAATGCGACAGATCTTCTACTGCTGCAGATGTAACTGAATTATGAGGAAAACTGGAAAAGCTTCCACTGTAATACCCAACTTGACCCAAACTTAAAGCTTGCATTGAAGAATGTGAAAAGTTCAGTCCAGAGGTAGCTGGAGGTGAAAAGGCAGAACGAAGCGAGGATCCAAGGTTAGTCACTGAAGTCAAACTCTGAACAAAACTGCAACTGGGATAGAGTTGCTTATGCTTCTCCAGGGCACTGTCACCTTTTTTCCAGTTATCCAACATTAAGCCACAATTGTAACATTTCACTTTGTCTTTCAGACCGGTGTAATAGAAACCAGCTCGAGCAAGACTCCTTTCAGATACTGGTACATTCGATGGAAAAGTGGAATATGTAGACATCCTGTAGAGTTCACACGATAAGTCATACTTCAGTTCTGTCACCTCTGCATCATTCTTCAGTTTTGGCAGAAATGAGCCAATAACATTCATGATGAAGATAAAACAGGAGAGGAGTAAAGGACGAGTCTGAAGTTTGGGAGATAATTTTGTGCAATTCTTATCAACTTCCAGGCCATAATAAAATAAAAACCTGAAAGTTAACGTTACATGCAATGCTTATTTTCGTTTTTTATTACTTCACTTTAGTAGTTCCTTTTTAACAGGGTAATTTGTTCCCAATTTCACAAGCCAGACTTTTAAAAAATATGGTAGTTCCTTTTCTATAATTACAGAAGTCTTAGTAAAATAAGGGAGGAGCATATTTAAAATAAAGGAAGTTTGAAAAAACAATTAAGGCTTTAATTATAAGTCTGTATACATGGGGCCTTTCTCCCAATGAATCTCAATTCTTTCCAAATGAAATAATGGAGGAATATTTTTTAAACTTTTATTTCTGAAAGAGCAAGGTCAAAATAATGGATCAAAGGACTATCTGTATGGTACTACAGAAAAGCCAACTTAAATCAAATGAACATCTTTGAATACCTCTCCTTACAATAAGAAACCATTTTTTCTTATCAATATGCCATTTCACTCAGTAATACTTCACAAAATTCCTCAAAGGTTATCCTGACACCTATCAGTGAAATATGATCAAAAGAATTTTGGTCACCAAAAATTCTTCTAACAGGCTTGGACTGTTGTCTTTTTTATATTCTCACTAGTATAGCGAATTTTCAGTCAGGCTGCATTATTATTATTAAAGGATTACTGGATTTAATAAGTTTATGGAGATGTCGAACCCAAAGCAGCAGTTTAAATTCGTTAAGCAAAATATCATTGCACATAATGTTTGATAAGTGGATGCAGCTGTCCTGCATAGTGGCAAAAACCAACTTGAATATTTATGCACAAAATTATGTCCCAAACTTCAGACTCTAGTCCCTTCAAGGGGCTTAAGCAGCCATAATGCAATATGGTATTCACAAGGAGAAATGTTTACAAAAAGACTGAAAAATATGTTTTTTTCGGGTTACTGAAACCTGCATGAAAAGAAAAATACATAAGCTCCTTTAAGCAACAATTAACTTTGTATTTAAACTGTTAGAAATAATGCATATATAAAGTTTAAACTTTATTCCATGGTTATGTTTTTAGATTAAAAGTTTAAAACTTGTGGTTCATCAGTCACAAAAGACTAGTGGACAAAATCCTATTTTATCTATATTAAATCATCCATTTACAGATGAGTTACTCAACCTTTGCAAATTTAAATCTTCCAGAATTCAACTTCTAAACTCAGGTTGACTACATAGCTCTGAACAAAGATATCACTAGAAGGCAACGGCTGTCTTCTTTTTTTTATCCATGTTATAAAAATAACCCTGGATTTCCAGCCTCCTTAAAATAAAGTTGCTACAGTAAACAAAAAAAGATCCACCTAGAGACCAGATCATCTAGTGCAGGGATGGGCAACTATGACAACTTCAAGACCTGTGGACTTCAACTCCCAGAATTCCTGAGTCCATAGTTGTCATAGTTGCCTAATCCTGATCTAGTGCTTTCCAAATTTATACATCTCTTTGTGGCAGTCAGCGTGGCTAATTATATAAACACGAGTGAATGTGTATATCATATTTAGAAAAGAGGTGGAAAGGAATGGTTTCATAGAGTGAAGCCAAACCAAAAAGGTAAATATACTTTAGGATACAAATGTAAATGAGGTTCAGGCAAGTTAATAATTTATTAAACTTTTATGTGAACTCTCAACAAGTAATTATAATAAGAGATCCAGAATAGGTGTAACCCAACTCAGAAACCAGCAATTCGGGGTGAACTGGCAGTGCAAGACATTTAGAAGTATAAAGAGATTTACAAATGGGAAACCTATGAAGACATCTTTGTTGTATTACTTATGTCCTACATTAAAGACTGGAGCTGGAAAATGAAGAATGGATGAAACCATTTCCCAAAAGCTCTAAAATAATGTATCTATCTTCTATTAAGCTGTTAACTTTTTAGTACTCAGTGACTAATCATAATTAAGATTGTGTACAACTGTAATGGTCTAATATAAACTTAACACAACACTCAATGGAAAGAGTAGTAGTAGTAGTAGTAGTAGTAGTAGTAGTAGTTGTTGTTATTATTATTATACTTGTATTATAACAAATTCATCTGGAGATCAGATGAATATCAAAAGCACCAGGATAACTGATATGAGGAAACTGCTAAAGTCTGTCTTTGTTGTAATTAGGGATCCTTTGTGTTTTCTGAGCTGCCAACTTTTCATTATCCAACTAGGTTACAGCAATGATGTTACCCAGTTTGGGTAATGAAACATCTGGAAGAAAACAACCAAACTCAGACAGCACAAAGGACCCCTCATTTCAACCCTGAGCTACCAATACTCTCCTTTACCAGTATCATTATAATTAAAGGTGTGGACTGACTGCTAGCAAACAAATATAATTAAATTATAGAAATCTTAACTGAGCAGATCAGTAGGACTGTATAAAAAGAAGAGACAGATTACCACCAAGTGAAGCCATTTGCTGTATCATGTTTATATTCAGCCGGTTTTTGTTAAAATCACAGTAGTCTTAAACAGATCATGGACATGATCAAAAGCAGTAACGTTTATGTGCCTTTAGTCAATTGGATTTAATTCCTACATTCATCTGAATCCAGTAACTCTGGGCACTGAGAATTACCCACAGCTTATTCTTTCATTATCAGAAATTTCATCTTCTAATCTAAAAGATCTTCTAAGGATCGGGATGACATTTGAACCTCACTTTTCTAGCTCTATAGAAAAATACACACTACATTCTTGTCCTAATAAGTCCAGCCAACTCCATAAAACATTTTGAAACTGTATTCAGGGAAAACCCTGAAGGCTCCTAAGCAGCTTATCAGCAAGGACAGACTTCGTTTTTAGAAAGATCCATGGACTTCAACATCCTTAAGACAGCCTTCCCAACATGGATCTCTCCAAATGTATCAGTGTACCCCTAATAATTTATTCCCAGGCATCTGGGAACTGTGGAAGACCCAACCCTGATGCATCTAGAGGTCATTAGATTGGTTTTGGTCAATTCACTACAATCATCTTCAGATCCAGTATTCATTATGAGGACCCAAATTGTTGGGGGCAATAGGCTGACTCTGTAAACCGCTTAGAGGGGGCTGTAAAGCGGTATACAAGTCTAAAAGGTATTGCTATTACCTTAAAACACATAATCCTCCAGATGTTGCTGGAGTGCAGCTTTCAGGATCCTCACCACTGGATATACTGATGAAAGCTGACATTCCACCCTAACCAGAAGGCAAAAAAAAAAAAGAGGTAAAGCCTCCTTTGAATCAGGCTTCACTTCTGGCCATTGCACAGATGCCCCCCTATTATTTGGGGGCTTGCAGAGGGAAGCACCGAGCTTGTCGATCAGAAAAGGTCGGCAGTTCGGAGGTTCGAATCCCTAGTACAGGTCTCCTGCGTGAGCAGAGGGGGTTGGACTAGATGACCTCCAAGGTCCCTTCCCACTCTGTTATGTTATTTAGCTGTAGCCCTGTGATTTCCCAGTGGTCTTCTTTCCCCAATTGCTCAACCACGTTTAGCAATCGGGGATCAGCAAGGTCCACGCCCCTCCCCCGCTCCCCTCAAAAAGCACAGGCAGCGCCCAGCCTCAGAGGCGGGGTTCACAACTTGCCCTTGTTAGCAGCTGCATTTACACAACTCTTACACAGTCAAAGCTCAAGGCTTTATGCTTAACCGGAAAATGGGTAATCAGCAAGTCGGTGTAAAAATAGCAGCTTCGATTACACACACACACGAACACGTATATACACATACATACGTGTACGTGTGTGTGTGTGTGTGTGTGTGTGTAGGTACACACAAACACACAGAGCACCCCAATATCTCAGCCCCCCGCCCCCTCCTTCTCCCGCGAGACAATGTGTCTAGAGACGCCGCCTCAGCAAACCCCGCCCACGCCGCCCCACGCGTGCGCAGCCCCCACTTACCGCCGCAGCCGACGGTTAGTCTTTCAAGCGAAGGGCGAGCGCAAACTTTGATATATATAGAGAGCGTCGCGAGGAGGGGAAAGAATCAAAACGGACGTCAAACCACCAAGGCGTTAGGCCGAAGCCCCGCCCCCGGGTTGGGGCGCGGGGGGGAGGGAGTGTGAAAAAAACGGAAATTCGAAACAGGGCTCCGCCCCCATCCTATTGGAAGGGGAAGAAACAGAGGGCGGAGCCTTTTAGACGGAGTGACGGTTCTTATAACAAAGGGCTGCTCTGAGCGCGCATGCGCCAACTGGGTTGGGGCGGGGGGGGCGTGGCTTCGATTGTGATGCTGTGTTTTTTGTTTTTCTTATCCTCAATTCTTTCGACTTCCGCAGGGGTGGTTCGTTTCCCCGCTTCGGGAAAAGGAGCCTGATCTGAATGGCAAACGAATCCAGAATTTTCCTAATCGGATGGCCACCCAGCGAGTTTATTTGCAGAGTTTGTTTTTTTTAAATTGACTTTTTGGAAAGAGTCCCGTGGGTCGTGGGAACTTCGAAAAAATTCCAGATCGAGGAAAAAAACCCACGATTCTCCTAAATAGGCTGGGGGTGGGGGTAAGAACCGTGACGTCCTGCGCCTTCCATTCTCTTTTTTTCTATTTTTTATTTTTATTATATTATTATTATTATTATTATTATTATTATTATTTCTGCTGAGAGACCCACCATCGAGGATCACCGATTTTTCAGGCTTCAGGACTGTGCCCATGGACAGATAAG